>CAHIKZ030001413.1:412500-460000 GCA_903632075.3 Acanthosepion pharaonis
ACACAAAACACAACTTTTTTTTTAATTATTGGTGGCTCAGGTTAGAAACATAATTTCAGTTTCTTCATTGAAATTTACTAAGTTTTATTTTAATAATTAACGAACTGTAAACTGAAAAGATTTGGTGAAGAGAGAGATACGCCAGTAACCATTGCTGTACCAAACCCAAACCGGCACAGGAAATGGTGAGCAAGTTAGTTACTCAAGTCATTACAAATGAGCCATGATACTTGCTGACTGTTCCAGATCTGTGACAGTGGGACAAAACTAAGCTGCTTCTTTATAATGACACGAGGCTTACGGCCATATTCCGTTGAAACCCCGGTTATCGTAAGATCACCGAAGTTAAGCAAAGTCAGGCCTTGTAAGTACTTAGATTGGCGACATGGATGTGTGGGTGGTGTACTGGATAATGGCTTAAAATTATTAATCAGAAAGCCAAGTTCCAATTTCAGTTGGGTTCGTGATATTCACCTACGCGCAAAAACCTTTGAGAAATATATGAATCCGCTTCCTCTCCCCCCGCTATAGGTTAATTAGTAAGACTTGTATCACTGAATACTTATCTCACAAAATGAAATTTCTAATAATCTAAAAAAAAAAAAAAAAAACATTTTGTGGTTTTAAATAACCCGCAAAGGGTTGACAAGCCATAAAAAATAAATCAATCAATATAATTCACAGATCCGTTTTGCTATGTATTCTTTGTAAACATAGTAGAGTGGGTTCTTGTTGCTTTCTCCAAAATTGTGAATTCATTTTCCTTCTCTTAGATTGGTTACCAACCAAAGCTGGAGAGTCCAAACAATTCCAATATTTAACTAAAGCTGAGGTTGCACGAAATTGAACGCAATTGGGATTTGAACTCGGTTAGTAAATTCCACTTTCCATGTAACTAATCAAAAGTTTCACTTAGTCAACAAAAATCCGTATATAAGCAGTGTCATAATTGGTAAGAAGGGCATATATATTTTTTGGAGTTCGACCTTTAATCGAAGTGTCATAAATGTCATGTGACATAAGCAAAGCTTAGCAAATAATTGCAAAAGACTGGACAACCAGAACTAATTTGAATACATAAAAAGGCTAACATTCTATTGTAAATAACACAAGTCTATTTCGAATTTAGTAGTTTTTCTAGGATTGTAGTTACCTTATATTTTATAATCAATCCATTTCTGCTTTACCGTCCATTTTATGTGGGGCGAAGTCAGACCCCAGAAGACAGAAGAAACTGAGCAAGACGACCACACCCGACACAAATCCCAAGAGTGGGTCATCTAAATATTGCCCAGGTTCTGCCATCTTTTACCGCAGCCATCAAGATATACCCCTATTGGTAAAAAAATATTGCCCATAGTTGAAGAGAAACAGAATATAGATATAATGGTCGATATTCTGAGCTGAAGACAACAAAGGTAATGATACTCGTTTGAAAAAATGGGCGAGTACTATTTTAAGCTGTCGGGTAATTTTGCAGTTCGTGTACTTTCCAACTTCCACTTTTAAAGCAATGGCTGTCATGGTACTTTAGTTGAAGGTCAGCTTCAAGCATTGAAAACAGAACAAAAAAGAACTCTTAGACCGGTTCGATTGACACCCACGAAAAGAGTCAACAATACAACGTTGAAAATAAAAGTGAGAAAATATTTATAAGGGCGTTTTTTTTTTCAAACTACACAATTTGGTAAACTATACAAAATAAATAAAAGAAACCTACACTGACGAATAGTGGAAAAAAAACTTTTTTTGCCTCTTATTTCCTTTTTCACAATTACAGAGACAGTCAGTCTTCGGTGGCGAGTGGGTGGATGTGCGGGTGGTGTAATGGATAGAGGATCGGAATGAGAAATGAGAAAGCCAAGTTCGAATTCTAGTAGGGTTCGTTACATCACCGTGTAAACGCTCTTTGGAATGTTATGAATGCAATGTATCGCCTCCTCAAGCTATAGGTTAAATAGTAGAACTTATCTGAAAAAATTATTGCCATTTTCAACAAACAAAAAAATTGTTAATGCATTATTCACTCGCAAAAAAAAGAGTATCATTCTTTGAATCCAAAATACGTTTCATCTTTAACTCTCAAAGACTTGATAAGCTGTATAAAAAAAAACAAAAAAAACATATCCGTCGGTAATTAGTGAAAGGTTCATTCGACTGAAACAGCAGATAATGAAAATATATTAGTGCATTTTCGCATCATCTTCACTTCAGAACGTTATCAATGAACGGGACGATACCATTTTAATTATGTAAGTATAAATATAGCGACATAAAATAAAAATCTAACACCCTGAAGTCAGTGTCATGCGTGATACACGCTTAGGCGATCATGCATCTTTCTGTATAATGGGCAGAGTTTTTTTCCCCGCAGTATGTTACCATTTCTTTCTGCGGTAGACCAGTTACCATCCAAGGCTATAGAACCCTGGGGGGCGGAGAAGAAGAGGATTCATACCTTTCCCAAAGGTATTAGCACGTAAGTGAATGTAATGGATTCAACTGGAATTCGAACTCGGCTCTCCGATTCTTTAATCCATTACTTCACACCCTGGAGATGAAATTTGACTTTGTACACCAAATGCATGTTTCTGAGTAGAAGATATTCCAATAAAAACTTCAAAGTTTTTTGATACCAGTGCACTGCCTGTGTCTGGGCTTTTGACATTGACACAAGCTGCGATAAATCTGATGAAAGACTCCACTCCCAGCAACTGTTACGCTATTGGACATGCATATGCTTCTTTCAGAGACCTCTATAGACTGTTCATGCGAATCATTTCAGATATTGCTTGCGAGACGTCTGTGCTGCTTGGCAAAAATGGGAAAGTGAATGTTCTTATACTAATAGACCAGATTTTGGATATCACTGTCCTACAAATGCTCGTCAAGATTAATGAATTATAAGTAAAGCAGTGACAGACCACATGGAGTTCATATTGCATATCCGAGCAAATATGGTCCCCAGGAATGTCAACACAAGGCTATTGGAAATCCCTTATTTGGAGAAAAAACTATGGGAACGCGTGCCATTAGCCAGGCTTGTACTTCTGCCACAACACTCTCATGCATGTCAAGAGAGGTTCATCTAAGAGATTGAATCGTTTTAGGTAGTGTTCAGTGATGAAAGCAGGTCTTGCCTTCATACAAGCGATTGTTGTTTGTGCATGGTGTGAAGTGCTTAAGTTACCCGCTTACTAGTCTCTGCTATTGGCCGAGGGAATGTTTAACAGCGCAATGAAAGTAAAGAAAACCGTTTGACAGTCATTACTGTTACAGAGCAGTAATCAGCTTTTTCCAGCAGAATAATGCCCGCTTACAGGATGCCCATACTACTAAACAAGCCTTGAAAGATAATAAAACAACTTTTCTGCTCTGTCTAATCAACAGACGTCTATCCTACTGAATATATATTGGACCACACCTAACTCGTTCAGTTCACCTACATCTCTTGATATTACACCAAGAATACAAGAAACATAGAATAATGTATCGCAGGATAGTATTCATCTGCTCAATCGTATACATAGAACAATACTAACCTGTATTCATCCCCAAAGAGAATTTAGAGTTTATTTCTATAGGCTACAAAAATGGTTACCGTCAGCTTTACATATACAGTGTAACCCGGATATAAGAGACCCGGATATAAGAGAAACCCAGATATAAGAGAGATTTTCTATGGTCCCAAATTAGAGCCTGTGTTAATGTATATAAAATAGACCAAACCCGGATATAAGAGACTTCTTCGGTCCCGACAACTCTCTTATATCCGGGTTACACTGTATTCGTTTATATATGTCATCAATATTATCTGTACATTTAATCTCGAGTAAATTGTATCATATTCAGCGTATTTGACTATGCAAAATAGATTGCAAAGAGATGAATGTCAAGGTTGATAATGTGCACTACAGCTTGCGCAGAAGGTATAAAAATAAAATCGGGAAAACTTTAATTAGGTCGGTGTTTAACCCACCTACCCTTCGTCAGCTATCATTGCAAGATATCTGGTGATAGGTAATATTGTAGGGAGATGTGGTTTCATGCCTTTCCAAAAAAAGGAGTAATGTAAAGTGAATACAACCAGCCTCAGCTGAAATTTGAACAGTTTGTCAATTCCGTTTTTTTCCGGGATGATAACCGTTGCTTCATCTCCAAGTCTAATTTCTGTCAAGGTTGATAATGAGTGTAAGAGCTTTTGTGGCCGCGATAATAGGACATTTCCAAAATGCTCACTCACCTAGTTTGTTCTCTCTCAATCGTTTTAAGGATCTTGAAAAAAGGATGAATAAACTCTTGCTAGTTTATTCTGTATATTAAGGCGGACGTGGAATGCCGGAAAGAAAGAATGATCGAACAAATCATTTGATCAATTCAAACAGACACTTAAAAGTGGAACAGGAAATTCTTGGTTGCATTTACAATATTGTTTTCTAGCCAAAAATCAAATCAATACCTGATAACATGTCCTTTGTTGGTCATGTGCTAAGTTTTCTTTTAATCACGTCATGTTACAGGATATGTTACACGTTTTCACCTTCCTCGAGTTCTTTAGAACCACTCAAAACTTACCTTGGATATACGAGCTTTTGTAAATGCATGCCAAAACAGGGTTCAGAAGAGATAACAAAAAGAGAAAAAGTTACTAAGGACAGGTAATTGTGGTGAGCGGAATTGTTTCAATTTATAAATTATTTAGGTTGATTGATATGTGCTTTACGGCTTATCAACCTTTTGCAGGTTATTTAAATACAGAAAACTTATTTTGAGATTATACACATTTTTGAAGATCATGATTTCCGGATAAAATTCCTACTAATTAACCCATAGCTGGAGGAAGAAGAGGTGGAATCATACCTTTTCTAAGGATATTTTCACGTAAGTAGATATAACGAACCCGACTGGAATAGAAACTAGGCTCTTTGATTTCCAATTCCAAGTCGTTATCCATTACACCACCAGCACATCCCAACTTCTAGCAGGGGGTATTCCCAGGCAGTCACCCACCTAGGTACTGACCAGACCCGTCCGTGCTTAACTGCAGTGATCGTGCGAGAACCGGTGTTTCAACGTGATATGGCCATAAATCCTTGAACTTATTTTGATCTTAAAAGAGCGTTCTTTTCGAACACGATTAGAAAAATAGTTCAGTCAGTTATGTGCCATGCGTGATAGACGCTTAAGCGATCATGTATCTTTCAATACATGACTGACGAGGCAGATTTTTCCCGCAGTAGGTTGCCATTTCTTTTTGCGGTAGATCAGTTGCCATTCAAGACGATAGAACCCAATCTGTCCTGCTAGTTACCCTTAGCTGGGCGGGGAGAGAAGATGAGATCCCATACCCTTCCCAGGGTTATTAGCACATAAGTGAATGTAATGGATTCGACTGGAATTCGAACTCGGCTCTCCGATTCCGCAACTTTAAAATATTGCTGAAAAGCATTTTTTTTAACAGGGAGGTGGTGTTTTTGTGGGGGGTTTACGGATTTATCGATAGCTTATTACTATTAAGTAAAAACTATACATATTAATCATAAATTGAAAAGGTTACTACAATTATAGTAAGCTTTTCAATTTATGATTAGTTGCCATTCAAGGTTATAGAACCCGGTCTGTCCTACTATTTACCCATAGCTGGGGGGAGAGAAAGAGGATTCATACCTTTGTCAAGGGTATTAGCAAGTAAGTGAATGTAATGGATTTGACTGGAATTCAAACTCGGCTCTCAGATTCCTCATTCTGAGCCGCTATCCATTACTCCACAGTCAAGAATCAAAAAAACAGTTAAATGTTTCATCTTATAGAACGAAAATAATGAAATTGATATTGACTATTAATTGAATAATATTACTAATATCTAAAAATAAGAACTGTAAGAAATCCTACTAGCATGTATGGGAACGCATTGGCAAGCTAAAAAGGTTGGGGTGTTATTTATATTAAGGGTGGCTCTTTTAAGCGTCAGTTTCTCTTTTCTACCATTTTATAAGATCTAGCAATATAGTCAAAGCTGTAGGATTAAAAAAGAACATGGCCGCACTAGTGGATGTTTTCACAACATTTCCAAAGTGATATGGGCTATATATCTCGTCTGAAAGTAGACAATCCTGGGATTTCAGAACTAGTCTTTGCCGTAAATCCAAATATTTGTCAAATTATGATCGTTTGAATTCATTCAAAACTCACACGTTTAAACATTCAATTTTGAATGATGCGTTCTGGATAGTTGCTTTTTCTGTCTCGTTTTACTAGAAATTGGAATCTCGTTACAATAAATGATATAAATAAGAGACAAGTTTAACTTGACACACTTTAAAAAATAAACTACCAAGTGAATTTTGGGTGCCTACAACACAAATTTCAGTCAAATTAATAATTTATCGCCATATTTTGCCTACGTTTTTGTCTCTGATCCCCCCCCCACCAAATTTCCAATACAGCTAACAAAAAATACCAGAGACAAAATGTTTCACTTATGTGCCATAGACGCATAGGCGATCATGTATCTTTCAATACATGACTGACGAAGTAGATATTCCCCGCAGTAGGTTGCCATTTCTTTCTGCGGTAGACTAGTTGTTATCCAATCAATCTATAGAACCCGGTCTGTCCTGCTGTTTACCCATAACACTGGAGAAGAAAAGGATTCATACTTTTCCCAGGGATATTAACACGTAAGTTAATGTAATGGATTCGACTGGAATTCGAACTCGGCTCCCCGATTCCTCATTCCGAGCCGCCATCCATTACTCCACCGTGTAATTAGCTTAAATTCCAAAAAATTAAAACAATTTATAGAGTGGTCCTAAAGTCTTGTCAGCCTTACATAATATAATTTTCTATTTCAGATGGCTGATGAATTCTTAGTTTTGAAGAGAGGTGTGGGCTGACAAGACTTTTCGACCACCTTGTACATCTGCAAGATATTTAAACCATACTCACTTCCTTTCATACGTCAAATTGATTATTTCCCATTTTTGGCACCATATGCCGGGCACAAAATGTCAGTTTTCAATTAAAAAAAAAAACTCATATCGTATTTATAAAAAAACTACCATCTAGACTTTTATTCCTATGTTTTTGGTCTATACGGAACCAATGTTTGGCATCAACCCACTCCTTCGAAGTATAAATGCAAAATTTAAGCTCATTTCGAGAATTTAAACTTTTCATGGCCTACCCGGATTCCTTGACCTTAACCTCTAATTAGGAATATGGAAGTTTCTATTTGATATTCCTCTTAGTCTCAAAGTACAAATACCAATAATAAAATCCCATAAATGGGTTGAAAATTCCTTCAGGGGCCTCAAAAACAAAACGTGCCCTCTTGGCTCTATTTATGCAAGCACACCGTGCAGGTAAATTGAAGCTAAGTATAAAAAATATATATTCACTTACCATACTAGTGGCTGTAGCACTACCATCAACCACTACCGGTTTGTTCGTGACCATCACGGTCAAGTGGTTGTTATCCACGAGCGGCCAAGCGCCCCGGATTTTACAAGTCTGGCAAACCCGATTAAAAGTCCGTAAATGCGGGTCTCCGAATAATCCACAATGTTTGTAAGTGCCTTTTCCTTTGTACATGCACTCCGGCTGGGGTCGTTGCACAGGTGGCTTGTGGGTTTGGTCCAAAGAATCGTAAGTTTCTCCTTGTGTAGAACACTTTCGGATGGACATTTGCTTCTGGACGCGAGATTTTTCGCTGTGATAATCAATATTACCGACACAGCCGTGACTCACCTTGCGAATACAATGCCACGTTGTCCGTAGGGCCCGACAGTTGTAGGTGTCGGACAATGGGTCCATATTCATTGTATTCATGTGATAGGTTGGCCATTGCTTTTGGCACGTACTTACTTTACACTGTCCAGCTACAAAATAAAATAAAATTAATAATTAAATCAGAAAAATACACAAGACAAAATAGTACATACATTATACTTACTAAATATTTGCAGTTTAGAAACCGCGCTCAAAATTTCCAGAATACTTATATTTATGTGTAATTGTACATGCTTCATTCGAATTTGGCTTTATAAATTTGATAACATCTAACGTTTTGGAGTTATCGACAGTAAAAGTTCGAATTCATTCGCGTTGTTGGCAGTAGCCGTTACTTGCGTGGTTTTCATACATTCGCTGCGGAAGAGAACGTAGTTAACGGTCTTGTCTCAATTACTGCGCAAGAGAACTATATTGTGTGCGCAATAATCAAGACAAATGAATATTCTAGTCATAGCTATTCCGCAGCGAATGTATGCAAACAACACCAGTTACTTAACATCAAGAAGAGACAGCTGAAATTTTTGGGACACGTAATGAGAAAAGAGGGCTTGGAGAATCTAATACACACAGGGCAGATAGAGGGAAAGCGAGACAAAGGAAAGCAACGCGTGACATGCCTAGCGGCTTTAAGCAAGTGGATGACGGAACAGGATTTGGGACTAGAAGCAAAAGGACAAAACATATTGAGAGCTACAAGGGAGAGGAAAAAGTGGAGAGCTATGATCGCTTACGTTCTGAAAGGACACGGCACACAAAATAAGATACAAGGTAACAAAAAAAAAAAAAAAAACTCCTTGCCGTTTTATATTTATTAGAACAAAAAATGCTATACAGCAAATTTAGAATCATTTTCCAACGTACCTCCAGCTGCGAAATGCTCTTGCGGTAAAATTCCGGTGTCATGGAGGTAAATTAGTCTGTGAATTGATGACCGAGTACAGTTCCGAGTGATGGTTCGGATTGCTGATAGCAGCTCATAGTGTACGAGTTGAGTAATCTGCCAGATACAGTGCATGATCTTGCGTGATTAGAGAGATGGTCTTGTGGTGTGAGGTACAGGGTCCCGTGGTGACAACCAATGTCTTTCACGCTTGAAGACCCACTTTTCGTCACTGTTGAGCATTCGATCAAAAAATGGGTACGTTGCGGTGCCAATAAAGCAACGAGAAACAGTCTGTCACTCGTTATGACTTGTTGGCTTCCGACAGTGTGTGGTGTAGCCATTTGCTTAACTTGCACGCCTTCACTGTGCGGGGCAAGTGAAGTCTGACTGTTTAATCAGAAAGCTGTAAGTATTTGGTAAGCTCACCAAAGGTTTGGCTGTTGTCCTTCTATATGGCAAAATCCAGGGCCTCATCATCCAGGACCTGTGGCTGGTCAGTGCGGAGTTCATCACAAAGGGTCAAATCTCCTGACATGAATTTCTGGAACCAATGCCTGGCGGTGCGTTCACTCACGGCATTATGCCCAAAGACTTGACGTATTCGGCGACTTGATGTGGCTGAGTACAAGCCCAGCTTAATGTCAGATAATCAGACAACTCCGGACGAGCTACTTCGACATCGCCAAGTTTACTAACTGTTGCTTGAACTCTGACTGTTGTATTTGCGCAATGCACCTGCATTGGTCAAGAGCAACGTTCCCACTCGTACATCCGCCGTTTTCCCGGCACGTAACGTACTCGTTTGCATATCAGTGATCGATTCTTCCCACACGACATAAGTGGCAAGCATTTTTTCTTTACTATATATATAATTATTTATTTAAAAATTAAATAATTATATTTATGCTCTACTTTTGTATCGAGCACTATTTTTTAAAAATAATAACAAAAATACTAAAGATCTTTGGATTATTTACCTAAACAGTTCCTTCCTAATTACTATATATTTTCACACACACATTATATATATATATATATATATATATATATATATATGTGTGTGTGTGTGTGTGTGTGTTTTATTTAGTGGAAAGTGATCAATATCACAGATAAAGCTAATATATATTTGAAGATCGCGAAAGCGTGAAACCCGGGATTACAAACTACTATCCAAGCAAGTGTGTAAATTACTCTAATGTCGTTTGTAACACATTATTTATCATCTCTCAGTTGCGTCTCTGTCTTTGAGTAGAGAGCAATCAGGGGCGACACCGACAAAGGACAGAGTCGCAACTGAGGAAAATTATACTGAGAGGTGCCCAGCCCAGGGGAACAGCTGACCGAGGCCGCGCTCTCACATTGCACCAGAGTGAGGGATCGGTGCTCGCACCGAGGCCACCGCAACCGACGGTGACGGGGGCCGCGGGCAATTTCTGTTCCGAGTCCGGGTGTACGCGCTCGGGCTCCCCACATTAAACCGACCTTGCGTCACAACCTGACCTCGTAGGTGGGGGAGAAAATATAAACTACTATCCATGCAACCACACAAACACACACACATATATATATATATATATATATATATATGTGTGTGTGTGTGTGAAGGAAACAGTCCTTTATTAATACTAGTCTCATGCTTCGACAAAATCTCACCGGTAAGGAGCAACGATTGAGCAGGTGCTATGTCATGTTGCAATTTGGCTTGTCCATTGTATGCAAAAGGTGAATGTCACCACCAGACACTTTAGCCGTAAGCACGCGAAAAACTCTCACTTATTTCACTTAAGGTTCATTTTTCCTTTTGGATCCACTGTCGACATACAGAGAAACACCACGAGGACAAAAATTGACACTTTCGAGTTATGAAATTCTCTCGGGAGAATGTGAAAGGTAAAAGAACATAAGCAAAAGCTTTATACAAATGTGACCAAATGCGACAGGGAAGGTCGGAGGGTACAGAGGTCAAAACGGTTGAATGTAACAAGGCATGAAAACTGGCACAAATGAATCATTAAATTTCAAATAGAAAAAAAAAAAAACATATTCTGATTTTTTTTAAATCAATTCACCCCAAACAATAATGCCACTAAGATGCAAGAGGCTAATGGGATTGAAAGAGAATGAAAATGAATTTAGAAGGAAACGGAAGCCCAATCTTAAACAGAAAACAATATTTCAACCTCTACTACTCTCCAAAAGGCTGGTAAGGAGTTTTACACAACTGGGCGAAATGAAATTGAATAATGCCAATTTTATTGTGAAAATTTTTGACTTGCATAATAAAATCTTATATAGTGTGTGTGTACACACACACACACACACACACACACACACATATATATATATATATATATATGGGTGAGGGGCTTCAAAAGTTTGTATACAGTAAGTATTATATCAGAAAAGTGATTTTAGAATTCAATAAATTCATTAAACTCATTTTTAATATGTTTATTTTCATAATAATATATTTATTATACTTTTTTTTTAATAAATAAGAATAAATGTTTTGCAAATAAACAGAAGTGTGGGAATGACTTGGGTGTGGGGGTAAACATGGTGCTACTTCGGCTTGTTATCTGCGTGTCATGAATCTACTTTGCTATGCTTTATATTGGGATCTACAAGAAAAGTTATTTAGAATTTTTAGACGATGTACGTGCTGTTTATCACTAGAATACTATTAGAAAGAGAATATTTTTTAAATATTTTCTTTATATATATATATATATATATAATAATTACACACATAAATATACTATATATATATATATATATATATATATATATATATATATATTTGTATTAAAAAAAAATTATTTCAAGATAGAATCCAGGTAGAACTCAATGTCCAGGACAGAGTAAAGATATAATAAAAAGGCTTAAACACTAATATTCCATGGTCATAATTTATTCCATTGGAATCGTAAATTCATCAGACCTACAAATTTATTTCATTGGAATCGTAAATTCATCAGACCTACAAATTTGTAGGTCTGATGAATTGGATCGTATTTAATTTACGATTCCAATGGAATAAATTATGGGCACGGAATATTAGTGCTTACGCTTTTTATATATATATATATATATATATATATATATATATATATATATATATGTGTGTGTGTGTGTGTGTGTGTGTGTGTGTGTGTGTGTGTACATGCACCGTTGTCCTGTTCATATCACATGAATCGACTTTTCCCTATGGTTTTCTATTACCCTTTTTAGGCGAAGTTGATGGATAAGCTAACGTTTACCCAGACGCCATAGACTACTAACACTTAGCTACACTACATACATAATACCGTTATTTACTGTATATAGAGCAAGTTAAAAAGGATTTTTTTTTCTTAAGTGGCAAAAAGTGCATTGTATATGACGTCGTAACACATGAAAAGCTGCTTTTAATATATTTTATTCTCAGTTTTTTTTTTGTTTTTTTTTTATGGAATTAGAATAGAACATTTGTGAGTCCGAATTGAACCCTTAGAAGAAAGAATTTGTTGGAATCAAATTAGGGGGTGTGTGCTCGATGTCAAGTTGAGGTCAAAAGTGAGAGAAAGGGAGTAAAGTCACTGGCCAGTAGGCGATGTGGGATTCTTTATTTAGTTTACTTTCCCCCTCCAGAGATAAAATATCTACCTACAGAAACTCACAAACACGCGTGCAACCATAAGTAATAGCATCGCCATGAATATACTAACATAGGTATCTCAAGAAAAATCTTTTTTAAAAAAATGGTACATTAAGTTAAGTTTAATGCAGTTCAAAAATGAAAAAAAAAATCTTTCTTTTGATTATTTTGTTTTTAATTCCAAGCTAACAGATTAAATTTAATATTTCTTAATAAGTAAAATACTTTGCTGTATATCAAACCGAATTTAAACTGTTCGGAATAATTTTTATTTTGAAATCGCTAAAATTCGCTACATTGACAGATCTGTCAACACAACGTAATTCTCTTTATTAGGAAATCGTTCAAAAATAAATTGTACTTTTCTGAAACATTATTTGAAGATGTTTAACTGATTTAAGGTTTAATTAATCGGTGTTATAGCAAATATTCAGTTCAGTTATGTGCCACGCGCAATACTCGCTTAGGCGATCATGTATATTTCGATACATGACTGACGAGGCAGACTTTTTTCCCGCAGTAGGTTGCCATTTCTTTCTGCGGTAAACCAGTTGCCATCCAAGGCTATAGAACCCCGGTCTGTCCTACTATTTACCAATAGCCGGAGGCAGAAGCAGAGGTCGCATACGCTTCCCAAGCGTATTAGCACATAAGTGGTTGTAATGGATTCGACTGGAATTCGAACTCGGCTCTCCGATTCTTCAACTTTAAAATAGTCCTAAAAAGCATTTTTTTGAAAGGGAGTTTTTTTTATGTTTTTCAATTATAAATTGAAAAGCTTACTAAATTGCAGTAAGCGTTTCAATTTATGATTAGTAAATATAGTTTTACTTAATAACATTATATCTTGACCACTTGAAATATATTTTTTTTTTACCAAGATTAATTTCATTAATTGTTGAATAAGTCCTGAAAGTTTCATGAAAATCCGACAATTATCTGATTTTTGCAAGAATTTCCAAATCAAAGTGTTTTTTTTACCGAAAAAAAAAAAACAACAAAAAACGTTCAAATTTCCTATACTACATTTAAGGTCAGCCTCGAACGCAAGACAAACATTAGAAAATCCTTTGTTCTTCCTCGTAAGATTTTGTTGATAAAACTTTGTTTTTATTAAATTTGAGGCATTTTTACACCCCCGCCCCCGATCGTGGATGCTTCTTCTTTAGCGTATCCTTGGAGATGACTAATACTAAAGAATTCACAGGTAACATCATGTGTTTCTAACACGTCAAAAACGAAATATTTTTCAACAGAATTTTAATTAAGTCAACGGTAAATCAAAAAAAAAAAAAAAATTGGAAATTATTCAGTGAATATTTTTGCTAATAACTGTGTTAAATTTATTAATCTAAAATTAAATCCATTTTTCGTGTATATATTAATTCTGTGGAATTTTGTTTGTTAACTGAGCAGATATAGTCTTTTGAGAATAACAAAAGAAGTACTTTCATTCTTCAAAAGGGAAAACAGAAACATGTCCGGCTGTGACGCTCTCTCTGGCCGAGCGGGTCAAAAGTACGCCACACCAGACAGTGGTTTCTCTTACAAAAAAGGATGCAGGTTCGAACACTCCCAAGGATGCATATTTCAAGCCCTTTCGATGGCGAGGGCCAATAGACGTGATACATATTGTTAAAAAGAGAAAATCGGGGCGTCTATTTCAGCCATGGGTATCCATATTTTTTAGTACCTCTAACACACAAACATATGAGATAACGATATATATTTTTATATATCAAGAACAATATTGGGAAAAAAATCTATGATCCTTTCTGACTTTATACGACTAAATTTCTTAAGCTGGTGCAACTAAAGTACGAAACGCGTCATAAGAACACTTTTTCCACACACACACACACATATATATATATATATATATATATATATATATATATATATTAGTGGACTTTCCCGTTGTATTTGGCGTATGAGTGTCAAGCAGCTCAGTTCCTCAGAACCAGACTTTGATTATAGTGGCGAAGGCTTATGCTGAACGACTTTTTGAAGGACCTGGTGCACTACGGCCCACAAGGTTCCCAAAAGACCCACCGCAGGTTTTGAATTCAGAGTTGTCCTTCTCCTAGACCAGTAGACATCCAAGGCTATAGAACTCAGTCTGTCCTGCTATTTATCTATAGCTAGAGGAAGAAAAAGAAAATACGTTTCCTTGTCGTAAGTGAATGTAATGGATTCAGCAGGAATTCGAACTCGGCTCTCCGATTCCTCAATCCGAGTTGCTATCCACTATTTCATCATTTTATATATATATATATATATATATATATATATATATAGAGAGAGAGAGAGAGAGAGAGAGGCGTAGTGGATAGCGAATCTCTCATACATAATGAGAGAGAGAGATAGTGTTTTTTGGTTTTTTTTTTTTTTTTTTTTTTACACACCACATTTATTAACATGAATTCTGATCTCAAACTCTCATTGTATAATATTTGAATCATTTCTGTAATGGAAAAGTTAAGCGCGTTGACAAGGAAAAAGATTATGTTGAAAATAAACAATTATGGTTTAAAATAAATGTTTTTTTCATCCTGACGCTACATTTTGGCTCATTTACGTATAATGCATAGATCAATTCAACTAGAGTTCGAGATTTGAAAGATTGTGTAGCGCCAATCTACAGTAGGTGATATGTTCCCAGCCTTTAAAAAAATGTGAATTCGAACACCGACCACCGTCATAAAAAAGAACTACTATTCGTCTGCCAAAACAAACGCGAGGCGCATCTTCGTTGGTGGCAGTAGCAGTAGTAAAAGTAAAGAAAAGGCTAATATTTAGTACAGCTGCTACTGAAGTTGGCACTTTATACATTATATATATATATATATATATATATATATATATATATATATATTATAGTTTCAAAGTGTGCTATATTAATAGGATAAAGTGCTCAATATCAGAGAATGCGTATGTATATGTAAAAATAAAGTGAACATTGAAGTCAACACTCAGAGGCGACAGGCTGTTTCTTGATTGTGTCTAGCATGAAACAGGATGTCGCCTCTGAGTGTTGACTCCAATGTTCACTTATATATATATATATATATATATATATATATATATAGCATGAACTAATAGTTCAATAAGTAGTAGAATGTTGTCTCAGTTGTTATCCCGAAAATTTGCACGTCGGATCAGTTCTTTTAAATCAAATATGTGGTGCCGTTAAATTTATATTACAATAAATCATTCATACAAAAAGTAAATTAGTAAAGTTAATGATATAAAATGGCGAAATCACTTCGCTAACAAAATTATATAGTTGCATTAACCTACTAATTACTCGATAAATGACATGATCTTTATCTTTTTTAAATTATAAGCTGTATAAGGTCTATCTTAAATACGCAAGTCATCTTCAGGCCTGAAAAGTATTTTGTCTTTGGTAATTATATATATATATATATATATATATATATATATATATATAGTAAGAGGGAGATAAGATTTTAAACGAAACTTCAATATATAATTTTTTACCGCGATATATTTACGTATACCGTAGAAAACCTCAAAAGACAGTTGAGGACTCGTTATTTTCAAGCGTCGGAATGCTAAAGTCGTTTGAGGCGGGAAGTGCTACTGTGTGTCGATTCCCCAATGACAGCCATCCGTTTTAGAGTCTCCATCACAACCGGCCCTCGTTGAAAGTCAGGCTCGCGTCGTGTGCTCTGATGACTGCTTGCTTATATATATATAACACAGAAAAATAGATCCTCCCCCACCCCACACCTTCTTTTTTGCTTTTTATTAAATGTGAAACTTCTGTATGTATACAACGGGATTCTATGAAGCAATTAGGGGCGTGCTAAAATTTTCAGCATTTTCTTTTTCTTAATTAAAAAAATATTTAGGTAGGTACTTTTGCACACACGGGTATATGAAAATATATTTTCAGGTGCTATTAGGTTGAGTCATATATAATTTCCATTTTCGTTTGTTTACTTTATTCTTCAAAAAATAAAGTCAAACTACATTTCATTCAATTATATATTCAACATTATTTGCAGTGATATTACTTATCACTGAGGCAGCTCTTCGAAAACTGGAGTAAAATTACACAGCTTTTTATGTGAAGAACTTTTCGACAACTGATGTTTTTTTACGGCTTATCAACCCTTTGTGGGTTATTTAAATTCAACCTTTGATCATTATCTGCTGTCTTCTTGATTCCTTTTCTTTATTGTTTTCGCTCTTTAGTAATGTTCATATTCTTTGTATTTATTATTATTTATTTATTATTTTAATAATGTCTTATTCTTTCAAACTCAGTAACCATTGTGTCTTAGTGGCTTAACCGCCGTGATTTGGGTGAAATGAAAAAAAAAAAAATTAGATTTTTTTTGCGAGTGAATACTATATTAACATTTCTTTTTTTTAGAATAAAATCATTTTTACACTGGGTTCTCTCTTGTTCTTGTAACGGCATTCACCCGGGGTGGGTTGAGCCGGCTCCAATATTGGAGT
Organism: Acanthosepion pharaonis; assembly: GCA_903632075.3. NCBI lineage: Eukaryota > Metazoa > Mollusca > Cephalopoda > Sepiida > Sepiidae > Acanthosepion > Acanthosepion pharaonis. The sequence goes on from CAHIKZ030001413.1 coordinate 429,306, forward strand.
TTCATGGGAATTTGGAATTCACAAGCGGCCCCCAAACCCGCATGTATAGCACATGAGATTTGATTATAGTGGCGAAGGTTTCGTGCAGGACCATCCACACTTTTTGAAGGGCCGAATACAGAGACCTGGTGCACTACGGCCCACAAGGTTCCCAAACGACCCTCCGCAGGTTTTGAATTCAGAGTTTTCCTTCTCCTACACCAGTTGCCATCCAAAGCTATAGAACCCAGTCTGTCTTGCTATTTACCCATAGCTGGAGGGAGAAAAAGAGGATTCATACCTTTCCCAAGGGTATTAGCACGTAAGTGAATGTAATGGATTCGACAGGAATTCGAACCGATTCCTCAATCCAAGCCGCTATCCATTACTCCACCGTGCCTCCTCTACACAGGGGGATGGATTTCTACCTTTCCCAAACGTATTTCGCGTAAATGGCTGTAAGGAACTGGAATTTGAATTCGGCGTTCCGTTTTTCATAACACTAGCTGTACATCCAATTTTTCGACGAATCTTTGAATCGACTTTCTTTAGAAAATTCCACCCCCGTCAGTTTTTTTTGCAGCGATCATGAAATGTACTAATGAGTTCGTGTAGGGTTAGGTGAACATGTCAGGTGGGATAGAATAGACCAATTGAGTTCCATAATGTTTTCCCTTCTTACTATATGCGTCATTTTTATTGCTACAATATTTGATGATACCACTGTCGTGTAAAGAGCAAGGTTTATGTTAATGTTCTCCAAATTGATTCTAAACTCTCCCTTATGATCTCCAGGGTGATACATTTGTAATTACAGTTCCCAAAAACGAATATTGCTATTTTATGATATTAGTGGAGGGAGAGAGATTGTATATTCGAACTTTGTTTAACGGCATATCAACTTATAGCTCATTTAATGCTGAAATTTAATTTTCTTGGGGGCTTGCGTAATTTTTTTTCTTTTTGCAGAAATCTATTGCTGTATTTTTTTTATTTCCTTTTACAAAAATCTGTTGCTGGTAATTTATTCAATTATTTATTTTTTTAAATCTATACTTTTTTTTTTTTTTCTTTACACCAGTTTGGGGGTTCGCTAGTTGCCCATAGCTGGTATCTTATCAGGTGCTAAAAAACACCGAGTCAGTGTGGACCTGGAAACAACAGCAATTAACAGGTGCTTCCACGCTCCTCAAAACCTCTCGATCAGAGGCCTTGCTGCCGGGTGTAGTTTATCGTCAGACCCAGGACGGTATATTCGTAGTAAGGTGACGATTAGAACAGAACAGAGAATCAGCAAAACGAGTCCAGCCGAAGGAATATATGTTGCCTTTGCAGTTGTGTTCTTGGCAAAGGAAAGAATCAATTTTTCCCCACGCCAGACACCATGACAAAAATGTCTCGTCACTGACATGCCACACAGGTCGTTCCAACTCGAAGACACTAACTTAAAAATCATTTATGTTAATTTTGGCCATAATATTAGATCTAAGGTTAAAGCACTTTTTATAAATTTTGATGTTTTGAAAGGTAGGTTTAAACCCAACGTTGCATGTCTACATTCGGAAGATGCTCCCACTTCTAGTGTTGGAGGATCTTATTCCTCTGAAGGAGATCCAATCGACATGTTCTAAGCCCCGACGACAAGGCAAATATGCTTTTAAAAGGCCGAAAAGATTTAAAACACAAGTGTTTCTTTCTTTTTTTATATGATTATTATGATGATGATGATGATTATGATGATGATGATTATGATGATGATGATTATGATGATGATGATTATGATGATGATGATTATGATGATGATGATGATTATGATTATTATTAGTATTACTATTATTATTATGATTATGATGTTTATGATGATTGGGATTATGATGATTATGATGATTGGGATTATGATGATTATGATTATGATGATTATGATAATTGGGATTATGATGATTATAGTTATGGTGATTATGATTATTATTATTATGATGATGATGATGTTGTCCAAATCTGGATAATCAAGAAAACCCACCTTAAGAATTCACAGATTGACATCGATATATTCTTTGGAACTAGATGTGGTCAAGCCCGAAACTAAGGAGACATGTGATGGCCAATCAAGAAAGAAAGAACGGATGAACACGCGTTCAAACAGCCAAAGAAGATACGGGTTGGAGCTTAGAACAATGGTGTAATGTCATATGTAGTGATGAATTGAAATTTGACAGCTTTGGATCTGATGGTCGGAATTAAATTAGAGCAAGATTAGGCGAAGAGTATTACTGCAGGGGAGCAATGATTAAACACAACAGGGGGTGACGGGGGTGTCCCGGTGAAGGGTTGGGCATCTGGAAACGATGATGTTTGTCAGTTATATGGAATTACGATAATTATAAATAGTTTGATGATTACTTATCGACTAATACTGGATAAAGTCATGCTACCATATGTGCCCCAAATCATATGCATATCTCGTGGGGGGTTTCATCATATCACCATCGGACTAGTTCGAGCCTAAAGTGAAGGAACAAACATTGTTACCGTGCGAATAACTGGACTCATTGGGAACGCATGTTAAAGGCTAACAACGTCGAAAATAATCGCAAAAAAAAAATCTCCCATAAAAAATTGCGCCTTGGAAGCAGTTTGGCTTCCAACCGGACTCATTGGTCTTACGAAGCACGAAATTTGGCATGTGAAGATCAAATAGACGTTGGTCTGGAAATCTAGCTTCCGAACAATCAATAGAAGTCTACTCTTATTTAAACACGTGTGAAGCTACGGTGGCAATCACACACTCTAGACTATCTGGTAGAACTGCTAGGTCAGCAGTATTCATAAGTTCACACTGAGGATCCAGTCATATTCATAATAACGGAAGTTACTAAACACAGATTAGACTGACACAAGGTTAATGCTGTGGATTATCGAGTGGGGATTACAGAACTAATGCTCTACAGGGTGCGGAATAAATATTTTAGCCATTATTTAAACAAATTCAAGCATGCCTATTCGCAAAAATAGTATAAAATTTTGCTTATGATTTCCAAACATTCATTAATTTTATGTTGAATTAAATATGGTGGCTCAAACAAAACATGACCAAACAGTTGCATTGAAAATGGCTGGTATGAAGAACTGTGAGGTGATAAAAGAAAGTTGAATATTTGCAGGAAAAAACTGTTTTTAATGCTTGGAAATAGTTTCCGAACAACTTCCCCGAATTCAATTCCAGGAAGAAACGGTTCGGTTCATACCAGGAAATTCAGTAAAGCCGTCAAGAAGAGGCTGAAAAGATTGTGGAAAAAACATTAGGAAGGTGTCAGAAGAGCTGGATTTTTTGGATAAGGATTGTGAAAAAGGATTTAGGGCTAAAACCATTCTAGATTTTTTTTAAAATGATAGTGGCCCTCAAATGCCTCAAAGCAAAATCGGTTTGGTAGAGAGAAGGAAAGTTTGCAATGGAAGCTGCAGTTAACTATCAAAATGGTAGGAGCTTTGTTTTACCTGAAAGTCTGGGTCAACAAGTGAGAAAATCTGCATTTTCATACAAAAATAATACCTTGCAAACTACCAAAGTATCTAAGTATTTATTAAGCTTACCTTTATCTGGTCAGAGTTAGTTTTTATAATGCGTCATTTTAGCAGTCAACCCCAGTAGATTTAAGCTTCATGCACTCTTGCGTACAACTGTGGAATATAAACCATAAATTCTATTCTAATAGTTTCTTCTCTTGCACTTCTCGCCGATGGAACTGTCTTCTAGATGCTTGCTTTCCTGCAAACTTCAGTCTATAAAATGCAACGTCAGTTGTGTTTATTTTCCGTTCACCTCAGCAATATCGACACGTGGCCGAATGGTTAGAACGTTCGCTTTCTGAACATGAAACGAGGGTACGAATTTCACCATGGTCGATTTGTCAGGAAGGTGATGTTATCGGTCTGAAGAAAGCGTGTCGAACCTTTGAAAAGTGCCTGAAAACCATACCAGGGATTGACTCAAGCCTTTTTAAGGAAAATTGGGTAGAAGAAGCCTTGGGAACTATCGGTAGTTGTGCTAGCATATAGTCACAAATCACCATGACTGAGCGTGCTAGCCTTGTTCAAATTGCTGATCACGCTAGATAACGTGTTCTCTCCTAGAAACTCTAACTAAGGTCCGATCAGCATAGTTGCAGTATAAAACACAGGTGGGCTTGAGCATGAGGCGTCTGCAATGGGGATTAGCTAGCCGCCTTGGTAGACTTGTATCTTGCTGCGCCATTTACATTATTTTTACTCAACAATGTCTTCTTCGTTTTTTTTTTTTCCACTTTATTGTGTTTCATCCTCGGTAACATTGCATCTTGGTGGTGTTACCACCTTGCTTGTTTGATATGATTAAAAATTATTTGCTAGAGTAAATATATTATTTCCTTCAATTTTCCCTAGAAAGTCACAATTCTTAGAATTATTATTTGAGTGTTTAATAAACATAAAAAAATCATGGCGGAAAGTTTATTTGAACCGGCACGCTTATTATATGATTTACAAAATTCTCACCGGCATGGTTGTTTCAGACAGCACTTGCATTATCCGTTTTAGAAATTCATTATAAATTTTTAAAAAATAATGAAATATTCAGATAATAAGGCTAAGAATTGTGACGTGAGAGAAAAATTGAAGGAAATAATTTACTTTGTGTTATATTTTCATTTAAAATAGGTCATATTTGTTGTTATGTGAGCAAAACGTCAGATCCTTCAAAAAAAAAAAAAAAAAAAGAACGAGTCTGATTTTCGTACATCCGAAAAAAAATCTGTTTTCGGGGAATAATGTACTTGCATTGAGAGTAACAGTATTTTGTCAGTTCCAATAAGTCGGTGGGGGTCTCAAACTAGGCGAAGAATGAAATGGGTCGAGGTAGGGAAGAAAAGAGTGAATGTTAAATTTACACACACAGACCCCAACATCCTTGCTGACAAGACGAGGTCAACCTCGCCTCTAAAGATGGTAAGCGGTTAAGTTGAAATCACTAAACAAACACGTTTCAAAGCAGAGGCAAGCAAGTACCACAAGGCACTAAGGGATAGAAGTGTGTGTGTGTTTTTTATATATATATATATATATATATATAAGAAGCTAAGGGAAAAGTGCAAAGAAAAGAGGGCGTATATGTGGTATCATAGGAGAGGGAATAGGTAAAGATAGGTCAGGAGGAAAGTGTCAGGGTTCGAGTGGTGAGTGGGTGAGACTGGAGGAGACTTAGGAGAGAGCAAGTATTTTCTTTGGCTTACAGAAGTTTTTGGTGAAAAAAAAAAAAAAACACATAACAAATGAGAATGTTATAAGGATTTATAAGATTTATGGAATCCCTACGCGCCCCAAATATCGTTTTCTTTTAAGTTCACTCCTAATTGAAAAAAATTATTTGCCAATTATTATTATTATTATTTCTCGGGATCAAAATCAAAAAGAAAACATTTCTAACTTCATTTTATTCTGAATATGTGAAGTCGTTCCCAGATTATGAATCAGTGATATCAAAGAACTCAGTGTTAAAATAATTTGTATCTGGATATAGATTGTTTTTTTTTTTGTTTGTTTTTTAATGGCAACACAGCCATTACACTCTTGTTGGTTAACTTTTCACTTATCGAAACTTTATGCATTTCATACACATATCGATTATGATATAGTAAACTATCAAAATATAATTCATTAAAATTAGGTTAACATTAATAGAAAATGCTGTACATCAGTCACTGTAAAGACACGAAGCTATCATTAAGTAAAAAGCCGACATAAAACAATAACTTTCACCACAAGAAACAACGTTTTGAAAAGCGTTTAAAAACTTGTCGTCAGTTATGTATCATGCGTGATACAAGCTTAGGCGATCATGTATCTTTCGATACATGACTGACGAGGCATATCTTTTTCCCGCGGTAGATTGCCATTTCCTTCTGCGGTAGACCAGTTGCCACCCAAGGCTATAGAGCCCCGTCTGTCCTGCTATTTACCCATAGCTGGTGGCAGAAGAAGAGGATTCATACCTTTCCCAAGGGTATGTGATTACTAATAGAATGGTTTAAAAAATAAATAAATGCATCTACTTTTCATACGGTTAAGTCTTTCATAAGATATAGTTAGAAAAGTAGCGTTTCGAAATTGCCAAGATTAAAATAAAAGATTGATAATATTAAAGCTTCTGATAATGATGAAGGTCGAAACTACTCAAACAAAAACATTATGAACAATTAATGGAAGCCTTATGTTAATAAATTACATTTTGATAGTTTGCGATGTGATGGATATGAACTACATAAACCTTCGATATTGTACGAATTTTTTTTTTTATTTTTTGACGATATTAATGGTTTAATGATACAAGTCTTACTAATTAACCCATAGCTGGAGGAGAATAGGTGGATTCATACTTTTCTCGAAGATATTTGCGTGTAATTGAATATAATGAACCTGAATGGGATTGGAACTCGGCTCTCCGTTTAACATCCAAGCTTATAGCACCTGATATTCCTAAGCAGTCACTCATCTAGGTACTGACTAGGTTCGACGCTACTATTCACAGAAAATTTTTTCTGGAGGGGCGAAATTTCATGCTAAAAATTGAGCGGCGCCACTACACCTAATGTCGACTGATACACGAGTGATTATCAATCGATAGGTTTCTATATCTATTAATTAAAATAAGGCACAAGAACATGGGGATGAAAGTAGAAACAGAAAGATCATAATACACTAATCTTCCACTTATCTATTCCAGTGTATTCATATATATCTATAAATATTTTTTATCGATCGTTTGCATTATCTTCCTTTAGAAGTTTTTCCATATTTGGATTAGGCTGAGTCATAAGTAAATTCCGTTTGGAGGAACCAACTGAAATGAAGTATCATCCTAACCAACCGTCCCATAACATGCGATGAAAAGTGGTTAACATACGACAATGTTAAGCGCAAAAGGCGGTGATTTGACAAAGATAAATCTCCACAATCGACACCAAAAGCTGAGCAATATGAAAGAAAAGTAATGTTGTACGTATGGTGGGGTCGTCAGTGTATTATTTATTTAGAATTCTTAAAACGCAATGAAACACTGAATGCACATTTATAAGTCCAGTAGCTGTAACGTGTCCATAAAAGTTTATTCAACAGTTTGCTCGACAACTGGAAAAATATTGTTCTTTTTCCATGACAACGCAAGCCCACACAGCAATATATAACTGAATAAAATGTAATTTTATTTGCATGCAGACTATTGTCTTTATCACAACGTTTCAGTCGTTTCACCCGCCAACCTTCATCAGGTCTATATCGATCAGGGTAACCTACAAGAAATGTCCAATTGAACCCTTTATTTAATCCACGGAGATATATTGTTTTCATTCGCTGTTCTTTTCGAACAAATGTTCAGTTCGAGTTAGAAAACCCTCGAGGTTACCCGGATTGACATACACCTGATGAAGTCCAGAGAACCCCATAACCGAAATGTTGGTATAGCAACAACAAAGTTGAGGACAATAGTCCGTATGTAAATAAGGATAACTCATCATCCCAGAAATTCAGACAGAAATGTAATTTTTTGCAGAACAAGGTTAATAAAAAGCAGGAAATATTTCTAATTTAACCTCATACTTGCATATGCCAATACAGATGTTTTTCACCTAACTATTCCTCTGACTATCTAGTGCGTTCTAATATATTTCTACGGCCCATTCATAGCTGTCGCGGTTTAAGTGAACTTTTAATATTTTGGAGTATAGCACTCAGTTACGGTGTCACCAAGTAGCAGAAAAAAGAAGCGAAAAGGAAGCGAGAGTGCAAGAGAGAGATTTTTTAAATGCCAAAACGCACATTGCACTGAGGAGTTTTGCGAACAAGAGAAAGTACTCACAGAACTGCAGAAAAAGAAACAAGACCCTGCTGCTAATTACTTTTTTGTCCCTTCTGGAATAAACATACCTCAATTTAAATAAACAGGCTGCAGTCTGAACTCTTGATAATTAAAGAAATGACGTTAACACAACAAGAGCTGCACATGGAGAATCAAAATTATAATCTTCACCGCAAACAAGGTGATAATGCCACAAAAATGTAAGGGGCTACAGGATGTGAAAGAGAAGAAAATGACTTTATAAGGAGCCGGAAACCAAGTCCTAAACAAGAAACAAGCTATAAGCCTCTATACCTGCTAAAAAGAAAAAGAAAAAATAACGGGGAGGAGTGTGAACCGGACAATAGGCGAATATCTACTCCTATTAAATATAACATACCATATTAGATGGAATATAAAAGCCCTCTTCCCCACCCCCAATAAAAAAACATACACATAAGTTTTGTAAGTTAATGTTTACTTCCAGTGCCGCAGATGACAGGTACTAATACCTAGCCTTATCACCAAAGACTATAATATTACATATAGTGTAGACACTTTTATATAATGCCAAAGAAGATAATGTTCTAGCTAAGAGTCATTTTTTTTTGGGGGGGGGGGTGTTGTTTTTTTTTGGGGGGGGGGTTGCTGTTTTCTTTTGGTGTTTTTATTTGTTGTTTTTTTTTTTTTTTTTTTTTGGCATAACTTTTTGACCGGTGCGCTCTCTCACCGTCTGAATATACTCTTAATTTCCCTGATGCTCCGTTTTTGCTAAGGCAAAAATTGTTCTAATCTTTGTTGCTTTTGTCACAAAGATTTCAGGCCTTCCTCAGAGCATCCATGTGTGTACATTTTGATTATTATTAAATAGCATATTACATATTCCTATTTGATTAGGCTCTTGTCAAATTTTTCGACGATGGTAGCATCTTTTGTTTTTACTTCTTGGCAGGTTTGTTACAAGAAAGTTGTTAAAAGTTAAAAAGATATTTGATATCGTGTTCTTGTAGTAACTTCAGTCTTGGGTCAGAACATTGTTTGGTCCTTAGAAGACTAAATCAAGTACAACATGACAAAAAGACGGTTAGCTATGTCGGTAGAACAGACCGGAAAGAGACCAGAACCACATCCGCTCCAGGTTGAATTTGTAATGTATGTGAATTTCTACTGTTCACTCCAGTTTTCGTTTTGTGTTTAAAAATAAGGGATCTGTCGCTTTCTCTCTCTTTTCTGACACGTTAAACGAGGGAGATTTTTCAATAAACCGTCTTTGTCCTGTTTTTTCAGGCGAGTTTATAGGACGAGCTGCTTTCGTAGTTTCAGCGTCTCTTCTCCTCCCCCGTTACTTTTTTTTTTCTTAACCGCACCCTCACAAGCTGCCTTTCATTCCTCGATAAATTCATCGGAATCGCTCACTTATGCCTGAATGTATAATTTAGCTAAAAGTTAGCGCAAACCAGGGAAATAATAAGAACTAGGGAGTAAGATATTTGTAACAGAAGAAAGTAAATGCAGATTATGGCGACATGTAGGACATATAGCGGATAATTGTAGACTTAAAGAGAAAAATTTTAGTAATCATGGAACCATCCTCTCGGGAGTATATTACACAAAAGAGCTCTTCTCTGGAAGAAGCTGTTCCAGTGGAAAGTCCTCCTTACAAATGTTCTGGTACAAGAATATTATTTTCTATTGCAGCGTTTCTCAACTGGCACGAGTTCCACGAGAAGCCGTGATAAATAGGCTAAAACATTTTTCAGTATTTTTTTAAAAATGTTATATTTGTAATTTTACTAAACACGTTCGGCATAATGTTAAAAAAATTCTTCGGTTATTAAAATCAAGGATTCCACAAAGGTATAAAGGTTCAGAAACGATTTTTCTAATGTATTAAACTTGATGTCAGGAACTAATTAAGGCCATGTCCAACAAGTTGGACGTCAGACATAAATGGGTTAATAATTCATTTTTTCATTTACTTCCCTTGCCTCGAACAAAATTGCAATTTTTTGGATTTTTTTTTTTGTTTTCTCCAATTGTTGAAATCTTGAAAATAATTTATAAACGTTTCTGCGAAATGATTTGCAAAAATTAATAATCTGAAAATTGTAATTTTTTTTATATTTGATTACTGCTAACTTTTTAAATTTTCATTAATTTTTTTTTTATTTAATTATTATTCATCTTTTAAAATTGTATTTTTATTATTTTCCCGACTTCTACCCCAAGCATCTCCTATGTCAAGTGTTTTCCATTTGTTGCTACGAGGGTGACTCTCTAAAAAAAAACAAAAGTGTTGTAACCTAGAAAATATTACTGACTGAGGAATAACGAAAACGGTGATTGGAAATGAAATGGTAATCTTTATAACATCAGCAAAATACAATACTCGCCAGCGGCGTGAAGTACGTAAACCACTGCTAGTGGTGCACTACATAGACAGCATATTACCCCTACTTACAATAGTGTCCAACGTATTTATGAAGATTGGGATATACCTATTAGTGTTCATGGGTACGGTATATAGCAGAAAGGGTGTTTCGTGTGCGCAGCTTTGTTGCTATTGGTTCAAATACTTTTGGTGGAATAAGTACGATTGCAGTTTTCGGGAATCGAGGTAAAAAAAGGCGTTTGCTGCAGAGGGTGAATTGGTTCTTTTCTCTAAATGCAACAATTCTGTCTATTTCGTACTGTCGATATTAGAGAGGGTTCTACTGAGTGATTTGCACTCTCCTCAGATTTGAATGGGGATGGGGTAGAAAAGATTACAGAAATGGGCAACAGAGTGTTGAAAAGTACAAGAGAGAGAGAGAGAGAGAGAGAAAGCTGACACAGATAGAGTGGGGACATTAATGAAAGGAGAAAGAAGGGAGAAAAAGGAGACAGCGAAAAGTAAGGGAAATAAATGGAAGAGGCAAATGTTGTTTCATCTCCAGATGAAAGAGAACAAAAACCAAACGACAAAATCAAATAAAAATAAGATACACAGATAAAAACCTTGACTTGGAGAATTTCCCAAAAGCTTTTGGGACGAAGCAAAAATAAGAGACCGAAAATTAATGTAACAGAATAAAGAAAAAAACATAGAATATATCGCTGTTTTTTTGTTTTATTTTTTATTTTTTATCAGTGTCACCCCAAGCAAGGCAGTAAAGCCACTAAAACAGAAGCGGTTACAAGGTGTGGAAGAATTAAGAGCAGAAAAAAATAATGATGAGCAGAAAGAAAAGAGAGCAATCAGGAGAATGGTAGATCGCGATTGACATTGCATTTAAATTTTTGCGGAGTAAAATTGTCTGGAAAGCATAGAGACAGAATAGAGTTCCACAAGCGAGAAGTGCGAAAATGTTAGCATAGAACTTATGGCTACATCTCGCCAGCTCAACTATAAATTGATGAGATCCCGACGCCAGTCTAGTGTTGCGCTTAAATTCAAAAAGTCTAGTTACCATAGCGAAGAGCTCATCCGAACAATTACCATGAAAGTATTTATAGAAAAGACAGAGAGGCAACCTTACGGCGGAGAGAAAGTGGCTGGTGCTGAGTCACCAGCTCAGGACCAATAATATTGCTGATTCTTCTTTGGATCTTATCAAAGAGCTCAGAGTAAACAGCAAGGTCACCGGACATTATGTGACAGCAATATTCTTAGCATAGATGAATAGTAGACTTATAGATAGATAAGATAGATTATGGAGTGAAAATTGTTTCGCACGACAAAATGAACCGACTTTTTTAACAGCTGATCTAGTAATAGATTCAATATAACCTTTTCACTTCATATCATCAGAGAACGTTAGCCGGAGAAGACGCAACAAATCATTTTCATGGAGGTTAGCATCAGCCATGCCAATGGAAGACAGTGAGGGGTCTCTCAGATGTTTACCAAGATCTCTGCGTCATCTTTTAATATACCGTGTCTCTTCAGGACTTTGGTGGCCATAGCTCTCACTGCCGTCTATACATCTCAGCTTTAAAATGCTTGGCACTATATTAACTCTCTCAGCTTATAAGGTAGTTTTCTCTGTCCCTTCTTGCCTTCAATGTCTTGTAAGTGTTAACTTTTCAAGGCCCTTTTTTTCTCATTCTGTTTCTTTCTGATTATTTTCATTATTTAAATTATTCGGACAGTTTTCCTAATCTTCATTGCCATCTTCACAAGAATATTATAAAGCGGTAACACGCGGGGAAATACAAAAATCAGCCGTAGCTAACCACATATGGAAGGAAAACGGGGACCCCTGTGGGATGAGGTTGAAATAATAGATCGAAAACATCACTGGAAAATACGAAAACTTAGGGAATCTGCACATAGGCTAGCCCACAAAGATCTGATCCGACCAAGCATAAAAATGTAAAAAGGAGTGTTAGAGAATAGCAATGAATAATAACACAAAAATTTGCAGTATAAGCTCTTCTTGTCTTGATGCGGCATTCATCCTGGGCGGATTGAGCCGGCTTCTTCCTGTTGTGAGAAGAAGATTCTTGGGATAAATTACAGAAGTAGGGTACCCAGGCCTACTCGGATAACGTTCTTGCTTGCCGCGGGGTTCCCACAGACACAGAGACAGGAACGACCAGAAGCCGCTGATGCAGACGCTCCTTGGATTGTCACCAGAGCCCTTGTTAGCCGGCGTGTGTGTCAGACCTGTCCGCCTTGGGTGGCCCTACCAGGAACGAAGTTCCGGACGGCATAGCTCTGACACTACCGTTTACCCCCCCCCCACCGACTGTGAGGTAAGGGTTGGACTTTGGGGGCTTACAGTACCAGGTGTTCCAAAGCGGTCCCCCATCTAAGTACTGATGCTTAACTTCGGTGATCGAACGAGAACCGGTGTTTTCAGCGTGATTTGACCGTAAGCTATAAGCTCTGGTAAAAAAATATGCAATAATAATAATAATGGAAAAATTGCAGTATGAGCGCTGGTAAAATTGGTTGCTAAGTTTATAAGTCCCAGAAATTCATACAAGGACACATGGCCCAGCGGATAATGACGTTGGTTAGATCCAATGACTAGACCCAAAGAGTTGTGAGTTCAATACCAGGCTACAGCAGTGGTGACTTAAATGGAAATAACTGAGACGTCCGGAGGCATTGCACGTGGAACTAAAACATTCTACTCCGGTGGATGAAGTAAATCACCTGAAGATGCGTACAACGACCGAAACGTTGGGAATATGACAATGAAAATGAGGATTACAGAGATGGTATTCTCAACATGCTCCTGTAGAAAGAATAAATAAGTGTGCCTATTTCCCAAAAGACCGATTCCTTTTGAACAGGAGTAGAGGTTCATCTCTTGTTCCCTGTATAGGATTGGGTTTCCGGTTCCTTCTAAAGTCTACTTCAAATCTATACTTCTAACGTCTCTGCCTGAACTCTGAAATTTTATTAAGTTAATTAAATCTTCACATCTAGAATTAGCTGTTATCTTTCCTGCGTAGCCCCAAGAACTTCACTTCTTGCCCTTTCTTACGCTCATACAACTCTGCATAGCAACCCTCTACATTGAGGGGCTCTTGGGTCTTGTATTGGATGAAACAAAAATCTCAAGTCGCCTCTTAATTTGTGAGGAAATTGTTCAGCATTCACTGCCATGGTAAATAAATATGGACATATTTAGAGATTCTTGCTAAAATCTAAAGAATCTGCAATGTTATTGGTCCTGACCTAGCATCTCTGCATCATTCCTATTGCCACCGCTGTAACGTAGCTTCCCACTGACTTTTCTGTAAATATTTCCATGCTAATTGTCCTGAAGAACTTTCCTCTTTGGTATCTAGAGTTTATGAATTTAAGTCCCCAGCTATGGGTAAATAGCAGTATAGACTGGGTTATATAGCCTTGGATGGCAATTGAACTACCGTAGAAAGAAATGGCAATCTTCTGTGGGAAAAAAATTGCTTCGTCAGGATCGTCTAAGCATGGCACATATTTGACTGAATTGAAGAGATTGTAAAACGAGAGCATGCCGCCATTGTTGAAATAGTTTCTTGCATCGCACTTCTCCCTTCTAGAACGCTCTTCCGGCTTCTTCCTTCCCAGTCAACTTTGGTCTATAAAAGTTTAAATGCAATATCAATCGTCATCTTAATTCTTGTTCTCTATTCTCTCTCTTTCTCCCTCTCCTTAATAGTGTTTTTTTTTTTTTTTTTTTTTTTACACAGAAACCCTTGTGTCTTAGTGGATTTTATAGCCTTTCTTGGGTGGGGGTGAAATGTTTAAAAAAAAAAAAAATCAAAGTTCTGTAAATAAAGTAGGAATCATTGTACACACTTTGTCATTTGTGGGTGTGTGTTTTTAATTCTATGGAAATAATGTAAATTTGCTGGCCTAGACAGTAGTAACAAAAAGTTGTTACATCTGTTGTCAGTCACATCATTTTTTATGAAAAACAGAATCTATCTTACATATAAGTCTCCTGTTCACCCTTCCTTTGAATATTGCTGCCACATTTGGTCTAATGATCCTGCTATATATTTATTAGAACTTCTTGATAAAATCCAAAGAAGAATCTACAACATTATTGGTCCTGATCTGGCATCTCAGCTTCAGTCACTTTCCCACCGCCATAATGTAGCTTCCCTATGCCTTTTCTATAAATACTTTCATAATAATTGTTCTGATGAACTTTCCTCTTTGGTATCTAGATTTTATGAATTTAAGCGCAGTACTAGATTAGTGAAATATCTCATCATTTTAAACTTGAAGCAGTTAGATGTAACCGTAAGTTCTATGTTAACAGTTTCTTCTATTGTATTTTTCACTTCCAACTTCTTAATTCCCAGTCAACTTTGGTCTTCAAAAATTTAAATGCAATGACAATCATAATCTTCTGTCTTCTTAATTCTTGTTCTTGTATTGTTCTCTCTCCTTAATAGCAGTTTTTTTTTTCATATTCTCTAATACTCCTTGCGTCCTAGTGGCTTTATTGCCTTGCCTCAAGCGACTTGTTACTCGTTAATTTTCTTTTCGACTTAGAAAAGAAAATTGAAAAGCCACGTTGAATTTTAGCACAAGGTCACAATCGCCAAAGATCAACATTACCCAGAAGATGGATTTTAACTTTATCTTTACGCTCGTTGGTTTTAAAATTTGAAATTTCTTAAGTGTCAATTCTTGGGGATAAGTTTGATTTAGTAGTTCTTAATCTTTTCTTCTTCAACGTCCCCTTTTCAGTTATTTGTGCTGGCTGGCACTCCATGCACTGGTAAAAGGAGCAGAGTTAATGTTTTATTTCATTACTAAACCTCCTGTACTCGTTGGGTCAAGTTTGTTGTGTTTACTGTTTACATTTAGCTTCATGAAGAGTTTGATATTTAAAAAAAATACATTTATTTGCAGTTATTGAAGTTGCTTTCAACATTAAAAAACATGTCTGTTTGAAGAAAGTTGAACAATAAGAGCTTGGAATGTCAAAATTCGGAGTGTTGGGATTCGATACAATAACATAAAATGTTGTTGCGGGGCTGCGCATAATTCAGCCGTTTAGAATAAACGATTTTCATTGAAAGAATAAAATTCAGTAGAAAAGATGGCGTAGTTTCAACAAACGAACATTTAATATAACGATACGAATACAAACAATTGGTCATAGATTGGAAAGTAATGTCTTTTTATTTGGGTTAATAAAATTCTTAAATATAAATTCTCTTTGTGTACGTATGTGAGAAACAATGAAATATTGTTATATGTGTGTTTGTGTAAAAAAAAAAAGTCAATACGTGTGTGGGTGGGGCATAGTAAAGTGGACACAAGAGATAGAATTTGTTTCTTAAAGTGGATGATGTTGCTGTAGCCAGACTACGGCGGTCTCCTTGAAGTTTGTCATCACTGTTGCTTTTAGCATGAGGTCGTGAAGTTCACAATCGAGTGTGGTGTGAATCTTGATGACAGCTGTGCGTACCCAGTTTGGGGCCGGATTTCGTGTGTTTTATACACTTTCTCGTAAGAAAATAGGCTCCATCCCCCACTTCCTACACGATAATAAGTGTACATTTTTCTTTTCCCCACTCTCTATATATGACTTCTGCAAACACACAAGATACAAAGTTTTATATAGTAATAGGATTGTAGCGCCAATTACCGATATAAGTAAGCTATGGCAGGAACAGCCGGGTTTTGATCCCAAACATATACCGCACTTGCAGACGAATGTTCAAAATATACCTAAAGATATAAATAGACATGTAAAACATAGAAATGCGTATATGAATTGTTGTGACCTATCTCAACCAGAGCTCTTAATCCGTTTTTATTATACCGTTCCTTCACCCCCTCTAACATTTAGTGCAACTGAGAGCGTTCATAGCATCTCCAACTTACGGTTGAAATAGTTGCCTGTTTCGCATCGCGACCAGGATAGATATTTCGATAATTCTCCGGAGCAAAAAAAATGAAATGAAAAAAAAATTAGCATAATTGTTAATCGACGTTTTTCATTATTAATTATCAATAGTTGTTAATAAATTAATTTTATTCGTCAAAAATTGAATGTGAATTCAGGGGCCGGTGCAAAGAGTCTCGTGCTCACCCCACAAACCCGAGTCTATGATACGTACCCCTCGACTACATCTCAATTTTGATAAGGTAGTATTCGTATAAAATACAAATACTATTGTAATATAATTATAGTGTGGAACCACCTCATAATTGTTGTTCTCACCTCCACTCTGACCCGGGGTGGTAGCACCTGTTAGAGTCCCAGATATAGGCAAATAGCGAACTCTCACACACAAAAAAAAACTATTAAATTATAAAAATACTAACAATACATAATTATATGAAAAAAAAAAAAAACCAGCAACAATACATATTTATAATAAAATGATCAACAATATATTTTATTTGTAGTTGAAGACATAAGATTGTGTTCAGAATATTTAGATTTCGGCATTAAATAACCCATAGAGGTTTTGCTATGCCGCTTATTAACCGTAACCAAATTTATGTACAATAATAGATCATATGCAATATAGGTGAACAATTTAACTAGAAAAATCGAAAATAAATACAATATATCGAAATAAAATTTAGAGACATGTCATAATGTATCATTCCATCGTAAATACATCAACAGTGTTTTTCTGTCATTTTTAACAACAACTTTATATTTTCTTGTTAAAAGGTTGAATTTTAACATATTCAACATTATGGATAAAAAAAAGGGAATTTCATATAGTGTTTTTTAGCATGTGCAAAACAAATTCAGGAATACGGAGAAAAAAATGTCCCCAGAAAGACGTCAAAATCCTTTAATAGTCAGTTGTGCTGAGTTTAATTTGTGACGTATATAAATGTAGGTAGAAAAAAGTAAATGTTTATAAGATAGCGAGGGTCACAAATCACTGCCCGCGGTCCCCATTCAGACCCCAGGAGGATCAGGGGTAGTAAGCACCCTCCCTTAGTAAATTTGCCATCTAACAGCGGATATTGTGTCTAGCCTCGTGACTAAACTTACCGAACCGGTGACAGAATACAGATAAAACCTGCAATTTTGTATCCAGACTTACAAAGTAGACAGCTCCTCTCCCCTAAAAGTGATGTAACACAATCTCCCATTCCGCTCTTCATTTTTTTTGTTTGGTAGCTTATTAATCTAGGCTGAATGAAAAGGGTAAAAAAGAATGTGGATATTCCTTAGAGAAGAACTAAGTTTGGTCGACACCGTTTGTGTTGGTCCGTCAAATGTGCAATAAGCATAAAATAAATATTTTCTCAAGGTTTTGTAAGGCGATCTATAAAATAAATAACAAAACATTTATTATGATTTGCAACTCGCAAATATCGTCTGTTGATTAGATCAGCAGACGATATTTAAAAGACAAATTTATTGGTTACATCATGTAATGTTCAAAAACCTCATTTCTTGGCGAAGAATATAAATTAAACGAATTAATTTTGCTTCGAAATAAGACAGCTACATTATTTCTATTATTTGCCAAAAATTGAAATATCTTTAAATTAATTTGTTTTGTTGAGACGAGGAGTAAACATTGTGTCTCAGCAAAACAAATATAATTTGAAACATTTTTTAACAGAAGGCTATTTTTTAAAATTATTTATAAATAGATCTGTATGTGCCAATTTTTTATGAGCTCACACACATAATTGTATGACTATAAAATTCTACATTTTTACATGTATATTTGTGTGTAATGATATATGAGATAAACAGAGTTTCGTTAATTTTCTTCTTATACAAGAATTCTTATTTCTAGATTCAGATAAAAATAAGTGTACGAAAATATGAATTGAAAAAGAATATAAGAATAACACAATTCAGTTTTTATTTTTAATATGAACAGGTTTTTAAAAAATGATGGTTGTGTATGCATTCTATATTTTTCTCACAAATACATAAACTCATGAAAGTAAAGGATAGAAAATAGAAGATAGATTCATAAAAATAAAAGGCAGATAGATAGATAGATAGATAGATAAGTAGGCAGATAGATAAGTAGATAGATAGACAGATAGATAAGTAGGCAGATAGACAGATAGATAGACAGATAGATAGATAGATAGATAGATAGATATTTAAAATTTGTGTATGATTGGGATAGATAAACAGTGTGGGCATAAAAATATACCCTACAATCATAGTGATTGTTAGTTTCATGCCTTTAGTTATCAAACTTGAATTGTTTGAGGATCCCTTTCAGGAGTGAAAAATGATTTGTTGATTTCTGGGCCCTCACAGTTTCATATATTTATTACTTTAAACGTTATTTTTAATTGGATACCAATATTTGAGTAGACGTACCGTTTATTTTTTTAAACATTATTTCGTCTACTCGCCTGAATATTGTCATTAAAGAAAATGGGATCGATATATAATGTGTGTATGTATTCGTGAAAGAAAGAGCATTTTTTTATTTTATGGTGCATATATTTATACATGTATGTTCATGTATATGTCATTCTGTCATTTCAAATATGTGTGGATCTGTGTGTACAGTAAATTTACCTGACAATAAAAAAATATTGTAGACAAATATTTTTCAACGTAAACTCTTTGCTTGTTAATGCACTTAATCCTTTAATTTTAATCACAGTTTATCTCCAAGTGCAAGAGAAGTGATGCTGGCAATTTGGATAGGACAATGAGAAGCTTTTTAATTTGCTTTCATATTATCAACCTAATAATTTAAAAATCTTACACACACACACACACACATATATATATATTGTTAACGCGAATAACTTTTATTACAGTGCTAAATTTAAGCCTGGTAAGAAGAAGAATTTAACATATTTCTGTAGGTACACTATGTAAAAGTTTTTCACGTGCGTCTTAAAAAATTATTTTCACTTATTATTGTTGTACACTGGCCTCTCCTCCGAGTCAGTCTGGAAGAAGCAGATCTCGTTCGATCACAAAGTTAAGCATTGTCGAGCCCGGTCAGTACTGAGATGGACGATCGTTTGAGAACGCCGGTTAGTAAAAGCGGCCTCCTGCAATACGAAATATGTTTCGGCTTTGAATAATCCACAAAAAGTTTGATAAGACATGAATGAATAAATAAGTAAAATTATATATATATATATATATATATAATGATCAACCAATTACGGAATTTGTCTTTTTAACTTCCAACTTCGTAAATATCTCTGAATTATTCGCTGTTGTCTGCCACCTGGCGTCGCTAAAGCAAGGGAGACAACTAATACAGCAAAAGGTTACAGGCCTTGAAGTAAAGAAAAAACAATATTGTATAAATACTGTTTAGCATTTTATTTTTCTAAATAGAATAGCAGGATGTGCTTTCTTTTTGTAAAAACGTATGCTAAGATTAAGAACAAAAACACCAATTTCTTCAGTTGATAAATAAAATCTTTTTATATATATATATATATATATATATATATATATATATATAAAGTTAAAGATCTACCTATAATCATATTCAAATATTTATTTGTGTAATGTCACCTGCACTCTTCTCGTATGAACAATGGCAATAAAATAGGGAAAAATAATGAGATTAAAATAAAAAGCTTCTCTCTATATATTTATCTTCTTATACATATAGCAAAAGACTTCTAGTTTTCTCCGTGGCAATTCTATAACCAGTTGAATACCGGCCGATGAGCAGATATTTCTGCTTTCTAGAAACGTTGACTAGCTTTTGGGGAAACAAATAGATCCCTGCCAAGAAGCCAACATGGGAAGTAGGAAAAAGCCAACCTACTTCGGACGGGCAAGTAAGGATCAGTTGCTGGGATGGGAGTAACAAAAATAAAAATATTAAAAAAAAACGAAAAAACAAAAAAAAAACCTAACTAAATAAAGGCGGAAGAAGTAAAGAGAGAAAGAAAAGAAATGTCCTTGCTGACTATAGACCTGCTTCAGTCAGGCAGGGTTAGGCTTAGAGAGAGAAAGAGAGAGAGAGAAAAAAGAAGCTTATATCAAAAAGGAGTAAAAAAGAGAATCTAATGAAATGTATGTACTCCAGCAACTTTGCTTTGTTTCTTTATTTTCCCGACGTAACCACGGTTTTGCTTTGCACAATTTCAATTACCCGCGGTCAAAATAAACAATTCGTAAGCTTTTTCTATACAAAGTAGATATTCTGGAAATTCTGATACGTCAAAGAGAATCGCATTTCTTCCATTTAATTGACAAAGATAAAGCTCACGACTTCTGAAACAAATGAATAAAAAAATCCTATCATGGTTACTAACTAATTGGAAATATTCATACCAATCACAGTTTTATAAATGTTTTATTTAATTATGATTACTGAGCTTAATCGATGACAGTACGTAATTTATAAATGAAATTATATGTATCTAAGGATAAAAAAAAAATTGGGTCCTGAGCGATTTCAGATCTCCACAAAAACAGTATTAGAAAATATATTGTCGGATAAAGAGGATTTCATATTTATGTATTTGCTTAGGATAAAGTACGTATCACATAGACGCTGGCATATTACACACACACACACACACACATTACAGGGACATTATATATATATATATATATGCACGCATATACTACGCAAACACACATGATATATACACTATTTTCATTTAAGCAGATTTGATTACATATTTTAGAGATATTCTGTTTTTTTTTTTGTTTTTTTAATCCTTTCAAGATCACGAATCAATTTCTTTGTAGCTGTAGGAAACTGATTAAGAAAAATACCAAAATATTATTTGAAATAATTTTTATTTTCAGTATGAGACCATCTTCAGGGGGTTAAATTGTCTGTGTATGTGTATAAGAATTCTCGTAAATTATTTAACAAAACCTGTTTGTGTATATATATATACACACACTATACTTACACTAATATATATATATATATATACACAGACGCTATATACTCACACACATAATATATACAAACATAGTATATATACATGCACACATACAATATATAAATATATAACTGCACATACTATATACACAAACTCACTATATATTTATACATACACACCTACTATATATGCACATAAATATATACTATATACACACATACAACATATACTATATGTACACATATACTAAATCTATAAAAATACACACATATACGATAACATATACCACACGATATATATATATATATATATATATATATATATATATATATATATATATATATATATATATATATACACACACACATACCACACATTATATAAATATACACACACACATACCACACACTATATAAACAGGCATATATACACTCATACCACACACTATATAAACAGGCATATATACACTCATACCACACACTATATAAACAGGCATATATACACTCATACCACACACTATATAAACAGGCATATATACATACATACCACACACTATATAAACAGGCATATATACACTCATACCACACACTATATAAACAGGCATATATACACTCATACCACACACTATATAAACAGGCATATATACACTCATACACACACTATATAAACAGGCATATATACACTCATACCACACACTATATAAACAGGCATATATACACTCATACCACACACTATATAAACAGGCATATATACACTCATACCACACACTATATAAACAGGCATATATACACTCATACCACACACTATATAAACAGGCATATATACACTCATACCACACACTATATAAACAGGCATATATACACTCATACCACACACTATATAAACAGGCATATATACACTCATACCACACACTATATAAACAGGCATATATACACTCATACCACACACTATATAAACAGGCATATATACACTCATACCACACACTATATAAACAGGCATATATACACTCATACCACACACTATATAAACAGGCATATATACACTCATATATATATATATATATAGATAGATAGATAGATAGAGTGTGTGTGTATGTACACGCTCTTATTATATGTGTAATTGGTTTGTGTAATTATAGAGAGTACCATCTTCGATGTCTGCTCCACTGCATTTATAAACAGCACACTGATAAGCATATATATATATATATATATATATATATATATATAATGTGTGTGTGTGTGTGTGTGTGTGTAACTTTATTTTTCTACCCGAAACGTACATAAAATAACTCTGAAGGAATTAATGAATGTCTTTTCCCATTTGTATGGCAAATGATATATAACCCTAAGAAATTATTATTAATTGTAAAAGGCTATGTAAAAGGTCGATTTTGCCTGAGTTCAGAAAAGATTTCTGGGATGCATATGTGGTCAGTGTAAGGGCCATCGGCGCGGCAATTTAAATCCGGCTTAGTTTATTTTCGCACAGAAGTCTCCTCTTATCCCAGGTATGTAGATCTTTCTTTTAGGAGAGAAAAAAAATCCGAATTTCAAACAGTGGAGAAAGTTACGAGAAATCACTCGTCTATGTTTTCCAAGTAATTTACAGAAAAGCGAAAAGGAATCTGTGGAATCTCATGGTCACCTCCGACATAAAGACACATAGGATGAGATAAAATGGAAGAAGCGTTTAAACGACGCGTTTCGCCGCCACTTTGTCTTATCTCCACCACGGTTTCGGATACTATTATTTATACAGCTTACAAACATGAACACCCACGTTTGTACACACACCCATACAGCGGCAAGAATGATGATATAAATAACACAAACAATATTTATTTTTAACATAATTTCCGTTTTTGCCAATGCACGTAACTTCTCCATTAATCACTTAACATTATCCAGTGAGAATTTCAAATTAAAATTGAGTTAATGTCTGTTACACTACGTGTATTAAATTGAATCAGTCAAAGTTCATACACGCGTAATATTTCTAAAATCTCTCTCTCATTATATATATATATATATATATATATATATATATATATATAGAGTATGACTGGCTGACAGATGAAACACGCCACAAAACCTTTTCTCAATTTGTCATACTATTTTTCCAAATATATATATATATATATATATATATATATATATATATATATATATATATATATATATATATATATTTTGATTTTCCATAAAATTTAACCTTACATAAACCGCATATTGTATTAACTGAAATTTCGGATCGGCTAAAAAATAGTATTATGTAAACTTCGGAAGTCGAAGTCTGGATGGCATTTATCATTCATCACCGGTATTCAGTCACGTGATAACGAGTGGTTGTGGAGATGGGGAAAGCACAAAGCAATTTACAGGAATCTGTAAAGTGTAAATCACAGTTAAGCCCTACGAAGTTAGTCGACCACCTGCATAAAATAAAAAAGGATTTTTTGGAAGACTCGCATGATACTTTCAAATAGCGTTAAAAGAATATTTAAAACATTCCTGGGAAATTTATACCATTACCTCGAAGCAACAAATGATGGGGAAAAAAGTAGTACTATATTTTTCGTTAGAAAATAAACTTATGCTATTGGTTTCGTACTGAAAAGTACACACACAGAGATAGATAGATAGATAGATAGATAGATAGATAGATAGATAGATAGATAGATAGATAGATAGAAATAAAGAGATAGAAAAAGAGAGAGAGAGAAACAGAGAAAGAGAGAGAGAGAGAGAAACAGAGAAAGAGAGAGAGAGAGAAACAGAAAAAGAGAGAGAGAGAGAAACAGAGAAAGAGAGAGAGAGAAAAAGAGAAAAAAAGAGAGAAACAGAGAAAAAGAGAGAGAGAGAAACAGAAAAAGAGAGAGAAACAGAGAAAAAGAGAGAGAGAGAAACAGAGAAAAAGAGAGAGAGAGAGAGAAACAGAGAAAAAGAGAGAGAGAGAACAGAGAAAAAGAGAGAGAGAGAGAGAAACAGAGAAAAAGAGAGAAACAGAGAAAAAGAGAGAGAGAAACAGAGGGAGAGAGAAAGAGAGGGAGAGAGAAAGAGAGAGAGAGAGAAAAAAGAGGGAGAGAGAGAAAAAAGAGGGAGAGAGAGAAAAAAGAGGGAGAGAGAGAAAAAAGAGGGAGAGAGAAAAAAAAGAGGGAGAGAGAGAAAAAAGAGGGAGAGAGAGAAAAAGAGGGAGAGAGACGTATGTCTCTTCTATCTACCGTGTCCCTTCAGAACGTGGGCTGTCATGGCTCTTCACAATTTCCTATCCTTTATAGCGCTAAGTAATGTTTGTTCCTTTATTCTCCTTCCAAATTCATGTTCTGTCATTCATTAATTAGGTCACTCACTGTTCCTCTTCTGACCCACTTGTATATCCTGCGTGTCAAATTCTCTAAACCCCCTTTCCTTCTTATGCGCCCCAAAAACCTTTCCTAGTTTTAACCAAAATCGCCCTATTCATTCCTATTTTCGTATTCATAAGTGCTTCACTAGCATACACCGGGCACGCATTGATGAAAACAGACAACGAATAAAACAATTGTGTAAATAGACTAAGTTTAATTGATTAATAGCGTAATCGCGTCACAATATTTTCACAATTACACCTCAGGTTTCATTGAAAAATCAGCGCACCATAATTGCACTATTGTTACTACTTTATCTACCGTTAATTGTAATTGGATTGAATATAATTGCTTATTGAAGGCGGAGTTAGCGCAGTAGGCGAGGTTTTCTTATTTAAATTATAAGTTGTTATTCTTAGGTTTGATGTGAATACATTCTTCACCAGCGAAATCATCATCAGCACACTGTATTCCATTTAATCAACAGTTTTATTCAAGTCGTTTTCTTAATCGAGAACCGTGTGTCCGGTAAAAGGTAGTCATGCCTACGCACACACACGATGGCATTATTTACGTTTACCTCGCTTCAGTTTAAGGAATTCGAGCGTTCTGCCAAGGACCAAAACCTGATGTTATTCCTCTGCTTTCTGCTAAACTACGGTTTTACAATCTTACCGCGTTGTTCACCCGATTAAATACCAACCTTTGAACCAGTTTTAGTATGAAAAATTAGGGACAGAGAAACAAAGAAATATACTGCTTCTGGAGAATGAAGAACTGGCAATGTCATTGGTCCTGACCTAACATCCTGGCTTCAGTCACTTTCCCCACCACCGTAACGCAGTCTTCATGTGCCTGTTCTATAGATACGTTCATATTCATTATACTGGTGAACTTTGTTCTGTAGAACTTAGTTACTCAGTTAAGTCTCATTTGTGATATACGCTGGGGCGATAGTGTCTCTTTCGATTCATAACTATAGACAGAATATTTCTGCCGCAGACTCAGATGTACAAGGTGGCGTTGAAAAGTTATCGGAATGAACAATTGGTTGTTTTTGTTTTTTTAAATAACCCACAAAGGGTTAAAAAGAAAACGAAGAATATTTTAGGTTGTAAAATGTTGCTTACAGTAAATGGTGTTTCCAAATAGTTCCCCATCTAAGTACTAACTGTTCTCAATGCTGCGATCTAACAAAACCGGTGTTTTCTGCATGATTTCTTACTAGAAGCCTTTTCAAATAAAATATTGGGCAAAGTATTTTACTCGAAGTTGTGGATAAACTGAAGTCCATATTTTATTATTTTTGTTCAAGTACTTTCGACTATCGCAATCATCAAGAACCTATGTGGCGTCTGTGGGGTGGGGGAGTCAGAATTACTTTGTCTACTTTCTGGTATTCTTTGGGAAGCTGGATGTTGGAAATAGTCTAGTGTGACGTAATATGTATTAGAGAGAGAAAGAGAGTGAGACAGGAAGGGATAAACCACAAAAAAAATATTATATATATATATATATATATATATATATATATATATATATATATCTCAAAGTATATAATTGGTATACACGGAATGAATTCAATAACCAACAATTACTATTCTTAAAAAGAGTGCTCAATACAAAGTAGAGCAGATATAATTCGAATTATATATATATATATACACGACAGGAACTGTCCGAAAATTTCTCAGTTTGAGAAAAGATTTAATATATATATATATATATATATAAAATTTATAAATTTAAAATATTGAAAAGATTTAACATGTATATATATTTAAATCTTTTGTTGTCAAACCGAGAAATTTGCGGACAGTTCCTCTCGTGTGTGTGTATATATATATATATATATATATATATATCTCAAATTGACATACTGCAATTATGTATAATTATACCTATCTATACTTATATAATTATAGGTCTCTCTCTATACATACATATACACACACATATATATATATATATATATATATATATATATATATATATATATATATATATATATATATATATATATATACACACACACACACACACACACAGATTCATACAATTTAACGCATCTGCTATGAGACGTTTTATCTGTGCCTTTGGGTGCCTTATAAAACAGAGACAGTAAATGGAGAAAGTGACAAATTGACAGAAAAAAAAGAAGCTTTGTAAAACTATGTTTGGCCATTAAACCATGTCGTAACACTTTATAGTTATAAATACTTACTGTAAAAGAAAATAGTACTAAACATAAATAGATTATTGTTGTTACGCTAGTGATGAAAGTTAACATGTAAAAATCTATCTTAAAAAAAAAACGAATCTTGACTACACTCCAGTTTTTGCTTACCTTTCCTACTACGGATCATTAGAATAATCAGCCAAGAAGGGATAGAAAAAGAAAATATTCAGCATAAAATCGGGGGTCAGAGACACAGATGAGGTGCGCAAGTCTCAACAAAGGCCCAGGTCTCTCTCCCGACCATAAAGCAGACACACGGGAAACTATACTTGCCTCTAATCACAGTTCACTCTCAAAACCATCCCTTGTCCCAAAAGACCCGCAGGGGGCAAATTTACTCAGTCGGAAAATGGAAAACTTTGCCTGTTCCTTGCGAACACTACTACTGAAGGATATATATATATATATAACTCTTATCTCCCAATACAAAGCTATCTCCCCACACGCACTCTAAAAAAAATAACCTTATTCTTTAAAAATAAATCTGTTTTCTGTGAAAATACCTTTGCATAAGCCAGCGAAAACCAGTCACCCGTAAAGGGATTTTAGGTTTTAGAGAAGGTTTGAGAATCGTCAATAAATAAATAAATTACATGATTTCGTATAAAACGACTGTCTTTATCCTTTACAGTAGCGTCCAATAAAAAAAGACAAATAGCACTTAACAGGCATCGACAATTGTATGGGCGAAAGTCTACCTTTACACAGACATGCCTTCATGTATACAACGGCTTATAAAACAACGAGAACAAACAACAAAGAGAATCTTTTCTCCTTTTGCCTGTCTATTTCATTTTATTCACGTCCTGTTCTATCTATCTATCTATCTATCCCCAATCTCTTCACATCTATCGAGAAGCCTAACTTTAGTCTGTTCACGTCCACCCACCTATCTACCTCGGCTCACGTCTGCCGACCTACTTACCTACCTCAATCGGCTCACGACAACCCACCTCCGTACCGAACTCAATCAGCTCACGTATACCTACCTAGTCTATTCACCTTTAAATCAGCTTAACTATTCTTGGTTTCGTTTATTTTACGGCATATCAACCTTTTTTCAGGATATATAATGTCTATTTCTGTCGTTCAGATAGATAGATATACATATCTAAAGTTCGCTTTGCATGAGAGTCATTAAAATGTAGACATAGGTCCGCTTTGCCCAAAAGTCAGGAAACGGTCGACATAGGTCCACTCTGCACAATTGTCATAAATAGACCTATGGACAAAAAAAAAAAAAAAAAAAAACATGGCCCCCTTATTAGAGTGATTACCACTTTGTACGAGGGTGCAGTTAGCGTATTTAGCACCCCAACCGACAGTATGATAACTATTCTTGTTTATATCCATCCGTATCTATCTAAGAAAATTGCTTATTTTGAAATGGCATTACATTTCATGTAGCACAAAGTCAAAATGGGAAGTGGAGAAAGGCTGGTCGTCACTGACTATACGACACTTACCTAATCCGATTCACGACCCATTCATTCTTATAATTGACTCAGTCACCACAAGAACTCATTGATGACGATTCAATCCAACATATACCACAATTCCGCATATTCGGAAGGATATTACATAAACCTCATGCTATAAAACTTTGATGACGTACAAAATGTCCATATTTGTTTTGTTTTTTTTATTTGGGGAGGGTTTTCTTTTTTTAAATAAAAATATATATGACATTAAATGAAGTGGGAAGGGATGAACCCAATAACGAAAATAAAGTACAACAAAACATTCAATCTAAAATAAAATATGTTAGTAAGATCCGTCCACCCCCACAGAAAAATAAAAGTGGCCACTGCATTCTGCCGATAAGCAGAATCAAGCATCTCACTCACTAAAGGTGATGGAGAGGAATAATGAATGGCGGAATTGCGAAATATCTATCATAACTGTATGACATAAGTATATTAAAAATAATTACATCAATATATGGTAATATCGCCCGATGAGACACTACAAGTAATTTTCATTTCTGACTTTTTTTTTTTTTTTACTCAGCCAGTTAATACCGATTAGGATAATGGCAATGTGGCGTAACGCCTGAATATCTGGGATTTTACCATTCTTATTTGAGGACGAGTGCGAAAAAAAATATCAGCCACCACTGGTTTAAGATACATGGCATTTAAAAAAAAAACAAAAAAAAAACTCGAAATTGCTTCCAGCAAAATTTCATGATTTCGCTGCTACAGCTCTACGATCGAAACTACAAAGGTATCCGTATCCCACATACAATCCCACCGCTCTCACAGGTTACATTAATTTGAAGCTAAGACTCGGAATACTATGACGCGCATTCAAGTTCCACAACGATAAAAAACTGAAATTAAAGATTTGGAGCAGTCAGCTTAAAAGATGACTGGATTGCCTGCACAAGGTGTTCTATCACGCAGAACTTGCGGATTTCTCTGTTTATGGAATCTCTGGTATCACGGATTAAACAAATTCGTTAAAAAGAAAAGAAGGAAAAGAGAAAAAAAAAGTTGCATTTTAGCGTAAACTCCATTTGAACCAACACTGCCCCGAACCCAATAATTTCACCGATACTCCAACACTCACACGCTATATAGCGATTTGCTAAGAGATGTGGTACAAGGCTAAAAGTATGGAGCACCCAGTGAGGATCGAACTCGCTACTCAATCGTAATTGATCTAACTCGACAAGCCTGCAAAACCATTATAGCACGTCGAAGTGCACTCTCTTGCACGCAAGACATGCACAAGGTCAATATTTCTAAGAGAGAGAAAATTAAAAAGATCAAGCAATTAAGTTTGCAACCGAAAATACATTTGAGCATGTCTCTCTATTTTCTGTCGTGCACAAAAAAAGGAAGGATTATCAGTAACCTGGATATAAGTCAAACGTTAATGAAAGGATAGTGCTATAAAATTGTATATATTGCTAATGATTTTTACTACAAAAAAGCTATTCTATGGATTCTCAATAATCAGGAAGAAAGATTATACATGGACAGAAATTAATTATTTTGGAATTGAATAGGGCTTCTTTTTTTCTTTTAAATATATGTGCGTTGCAAACAATTTTCTTCTAGAAATAAATTGCAAATGCTTTTAGAGTAGAAATTTATTGAAAATCAGGAAGAATATTTTGGCAGTGGACAGCAATTAAGACAAGTGTGACTATAGCGAAATGATGGCTTAAATGTTCTCACATAATTTTTAGTGGTATTCTTGATCCACCCGAAATATATCCATCACCGTCCCGTATATGTATAATATAATTGCACTGTTAAAGCTCTTTTTATGATAAAAAAATCTATTGGAAAAAGGGATTGTCAATGGCCAGGAATTACTGCATACGGTACTTTACAAAATAAAGCCATTATATTTATGTTTTTGTATGCCTGTGAGATTCAATGCAAAGCTTTGGATATCACGTTTGACTGTTTCACAGGCCATGGAAACTGGAAGTTATAGTGTTGTTACGATTTACCAGTCGACAAGCAAACAAAATAAATAAAAAAAAAAAAAAAATTCTTTTGATACATTAGAAAGTTCGTTTTGCGCTATTTTCCCGTCAAGTAATTTACTGTGACAATCAACTTCACGGTGTTTGTCGCTCTAGTTACGAACCTAAATAACTTGTCGCGTTCACCGAATAAATGGCAATCTGTTTTCGTTATTTTATCTTTTTAATTCACATGAACATTTTTTTAACATTACCAACACATTTTATTATTGCAAGAGAAACAGAACGCCATTTTTGGTGGCTACAATAACTTATGAATTTTATAAAATTATATTGGATGTATTTGGCCAGGTTTGTTTTGTTTTACGGCTTATGAACCTCAATGGGTTATTTAATACCGACAAGATTTTTATTGCTGGCAATATTCTCCCCCAAAATTTACTGCTGGTAATACTTTTTCTTCAAAAATGTATTGCTGGTAATATTTGTTTTTCTTTAAAAATTTATTGTTGATATTAAAACCAATTTTTAAACTTTAGTAGTCTTTTG
>CAHIKZ030001413.1:465000-467500 GCA_903632075.3 Acanthosepion pharaonis
TTGGGCCTTCATCAAAATAAATAGGGAGGAGTAGTACGATAGGCAACAATAAACCACAGAACTCAAAATTGGTCGATTCATTAATTGCATTAATTTTTAAGACTACCTTTTAAAAGGTTTAACGATAATTCTTCTGCCGCCACTTAATTTAAACACAATTGGATGTACGTAGGTCCTTATTCGCACAAACAATTATTTTATTTCATGGGTGGCTTTCGCAATTAATTTCTATTATTCATAAGTTCGTTTCCAAGTTATAAAAATTGTTGTCGTACAAACAAAATCGCCGCAAAAAATCGCCGGAAACAGTCACAGTAATGAAAATTTGGTCATTCATAATTTCAGGGTTGCGGGTCCGAGACCGGAAAGAGAGTTGAATTTTTTAGCACGCATAATAAAGAAAGATGGCCTAGAGAATTTGACACTCAGAAAACATAGTGAAGGTAAGGGTCGTCACAGAAAAGCAGCGAGTAACCTAGCCACGGACCTTGTTAAAATGGATAGCAGAACCGGAATTAGGAGGAATAACAAAAAAAAGAAACTTTATTAAATGTTACAGTGGATAGGAAATTGTGGAGGGCCATAATCTCCCAGGTTGTAAAAGGAGACGTCACATAGAAGTATAATAATGGTGATAATGTTCTTGTCAAATAAATGTTATTTTTGTGACATTTGAGCAGGTTTATATTTCGTTTCCTAGAATACTCCAATTATAACATTCTACTGAGTGTGGCCAATGTACAATGTCTTTATAGCCTGCAGAGAGAGAGAGATAAAAAAAAAACAATAAAAAAACAAATAACAGGCGTGAATACTTCGGTAGGGAACGAAAGAAGAAAAGAATGTGTATCGGTTGACAAATTTCAATGTGATTTTTGACAAGCGCTCGGCCGATCTTATTAACCTGCAAGAGAAAATTAATATATGTGGTTCGCCCCTGCGTGGATTTGTGTCTGTCATTGTCAAAGCGTTCACGTTTCAAACAGGAGGAGGGCGAGAGTTTGCGAGAAGTCAAGAGAAAATGCGAGAAAAAGAAAACAGAAAAAGAATCGTATTTTTGTAACTGACACCTATATATACATACATACATACATACATACATATTAGTTCTTGCGGTTGATTATAGAGGTAAGAGGGTTTTGGTACTGGCTAGATATGGGAGAATGGTTTATCAAAATACTCAGTTACCCAACTTTATTCGACAATTATCGTAACAATTTAGTGATAATTATGTACGAGAAATATCAGTGAAAACATCACAGTGTCCCTATTTTCATTTTCTAATGATTTTAAATTAATGGATGATGACTTCTACGACAATTATATATGCGCAGAATTTCCCCTATCGCATCGTTAACTATTTGAGCTTAACAACTTTAGCAAAATATTGCAATAATAATCATAAATATGAATGCCGGTCGTTATTTTGAGAAGTAAGGGGGTACAAATGAAAAGATTTGAAATTGAAAACTTCTTCTATTTCACTAAAACAGGCATTCAGCACTTGTCTTCCTATCTTTCCTTAATTTTCTCACTAAACCCAAGTAGTTTCTCTGATATGGCTTTTCTGTCTTTCCACGCAATCTAAACGGGATAGTCTATTATTTATGAGGTAGTGACAGGCTGTGCTAACTAAGGGCGGGACAAACAGAATTATAAGATGGTAATAGAACACAAGAAGAGTTAGATTCATGCCTTTCTCAGAGATAAAGTTTGGATAAGTAATCATCGTCAAAAATCGTTTGATAGAGAGCATTTTTCGGGTTGGATATTATCCCACGCTCATATATACAGAGTGCGATGGGTAAACTGTCGCTATCTTATACTGTTAATTTCGCGCATGCGCGTTTTTTTTTTTGTGTGTGTGTGTCAACTGCACACTATAGTGGGGGCACAGTCTTTAAGAATAAAAGAACCATAACGCCATTCACTCCGCCAGAATTTTGAAAACGGCCTTCCTGTACTGCTTGGCATTTGCACCGGAAGCCCCAATACGAACATTTCAGAGTATATAGGTGTCAATCTGAGGACAGTGCAGAAGATTCGGAAAGAGTTGGAGGAGTCTAATGAAGTTTACGGTGTTTGGAGCGGTCACTAGAGATGGCGCCGTTATGCCTCCATTCATCTTCCCACATCTTCAATAGGAAGGCCTACCTCAAGTGCCTTGAGGAGGTAATGATATCCAGAATCAAGAGGGTAGCTGCTGGAAGACCCTATGCAGGAGAACCCAGTCATGGCTGTCAGACAATTTCTACGACCGCATCACTCCTTACATCTGGCCACATATCTCCCCAGATTGCAAACCCCTTGATTATTATGTGTGGGGCGTAGTTGACGTAACACCAAAGATGAACTGAAGGCAAGGATTATGGTAGCAACAAACAAGGCCATCCAGAAGAGATGCAGGAAATTCCGAAGTCATCTGGAGGCAAGCCGTGGTTAAAGCCAATGGCGATTTTATTGAATAAATTTACTATAATTTTTCAATATATTTTTGCGT
>CAHIKZ030001413.1:472500-510000 GCA_903632075.3 Acanthosepion pharaonis
TCCGCAAGATTATCTCAAATATCATTCAACAGACATCCCTCTGATACGGGGTTATTAAGCTCATCTAAGTTCAACACATGGACAAATGAAATGACTAAGTATATTTTGTGCCTTAAAATATTCAAAATGATGGCTTTTAACAGTACTCGAACACCGACAACTAGCACCAGTAGAAAATGTCACAACTATCCCCGCGCTTGAACAGGCCCAGTTATTTACCGAACAATTAACATTGTCCAATCTCATTTGATTCGTTGTCTTGAACACTGCAAAGCATCTTGACAGAAAAGTATATTTGCATATAAACAATTCTCAGGAGTTTCTGAATTCCTCTGATCTGAAATCTAATATCGAAAGGCCAATTATTTTTTTTATTATTCTTTTTTTTAAATCTTTGTTTTCTGTTGAAATATCAATCGGAATTTTATGATTAAAAGATAACTTTACTACTTGAATTCGTTTCTCTGTAACCATCAAGCTATCGATTTTTAATACAGGTCAGTTGATGATCAATTATTGACTCATTTGTATCTAAAGTTCTGAGATCTGAGATTATCATTATTCCATTTCGACCAGTACCTCGATCCATCTTGTTTTGATCGCAATACTTCAGTAAAATCTACTTTCAAAACTCTCGAGTTCTGACATTAAATATTGTCATTAATCAATGAATTCTTCCAACTAGTATCGCTATCTTCATTGTTTTGATCATTATTAGAATAACAAAATATAATTCACACGTGGATGTGCGCGTTTATCGAGGTGGAATATAGGATGTCGTTAGGAAATGTACGAATCAAACTCTTCTCGTCTACTGTGGATTAAATAACAGGGCAGACTTGACTCTCTAGCTTTGTTTGGTAATCAATCTGGGAGGAAAATAATTCAGAATTCAAAACTGGTTGTGCATGGGACTAGCAGCTTCACTTCGTGGAACCGGCTTGCTCCTAAAAGCTCAGCTGCCCTATAGGCCACGAGGAGTCTACACTAGCAGACAGGGAAACTAGGAAGAAGGTGTTGCGCTACTTTACCAATTGGGGAGGTCAGTATCAAAAAGCAAGATTCAGACAACTAGCACTGGTTAGGAAATATGTAAAGGAATTCCGCCAGCTGGCCGCTTTTATACGCATACAATATAAATTAGAACGTTATCTGTTTGGAGCTTCACCATTGGGCCTTTCCCATTGTGGATTTGCCAATTCGTCTGTCCATAATGTAGAGAATAATAGCTTGTCGATACTGCAAATAGAAACATCAGTGGAAGAGACGGTATTTGGAGTTAAGTGTAAATTTATTCATTTTCTTTGATGCTAGCCGCATAAAAAAAGTGGGCAACAGAAAATATTTCTTCTACGGAATCTCAAGTATGACTTGTAATAGCAGCTTCTATCATTAGGAATAAATAAAAGCAATTATATAGGAATATTATTTTATTATATATATATAACTTTCAGATTCATCGATCATGAGAGCACAGATGACTATTTAAACAGCCTAAACTTTTAGAAGCTTTTGCGCAAATGTTGCACCTGAAAGGCAAGGAGGGCATCAACATGAATTTGCATGCGTCTTGTTAATTCAGAAGCTGATTTGCATACTTTATGACAGTCACAAGGATTGATTGCTAGCTTCTTTCAATAGATCGAGTCTGATGAGACTTAAGTTGATTTTTGAAAGAGCAAAAATTACCCATAAACACACATACACATTATATATATATATATATATATATATATATATATATATATATATATATAGAGAGAGAGAGAGAGAGAGAGAAGCACATTGAAATTATTTTTCTCAAAAACACAAACCCAGTTTTGTATCCGAAACGCAAACAAAGTATTTGAAAAAAAAAAATAATGGATTTTATTTTTAATCCGATATTTTCATTACACGCAAGGTAAGAATCCATATCTTCTCTCCACAGCCATGGGTTAATTAGTGAAACTTATATCACTAAACCAATATTATCTAAAGAAAAACATCTTACAAAATATTTTCTGACTTTAGATAACCTGCATAATAATAACCCATTAAAAAAAAAGAAACAAATTAATATGACGTTTGGCCGTGTAGTCAGATTTGGCTAGTGAGACGGATCGAACCCTTTACAACAGCCGCATATACATATACACAGTGTGTCTCATTATTAGCCAAGTCATAATTTAGCGATATATGGAGTAAATACTATTTGGAAACTACACGTTTATTTGTTTAAGCATGGCGACACATATAGGCACAGTTAGGCGGACAGGCAGCTGCGTTCTGTGCAAATGTAAGCAATGTGCGTATGTGTATGAAATGTCCTAAATTTTGAAGTCTCTAATTAATAGTCGTGCTGCACGTTTGATGCTTTTAATGAGTCATAAAACTTAACTGATGGACAAAGAGAAACGTTTAATAACTTCAAAGACTGCAAAAAGGTAAATAAAAAAAGGCAACGCTATAAATTACAAAGATGATCGGTAGGTAACATCAAACTACGTAGAAATTTGTTGAAAACTTTTGATAGCTCTGATGCCGGTCTGATAATGTCAAGCTGAAGATTTTATTTCACCCATCTGTATCCCGTATTAAGGGAGAAGTTATTAAAAAAAATATTTTTAAGTTATGGAATTTTTAGGCGTTGTGGCAATGAGGTAGTGTCAAAAAGGAAAAACTACTCGGCCCTAGCCCTGTTGAAAAAAAAAAGTGTCCCTGATCACTGGAACTCTTAACAGAAATAAAGAAAATATGCTGAACTGGACAACAAAATACATCGACCAATTTTCATTCATTCCTTTCACTGAAGTGGGCAAGACGGATAGAACAGAAATTCGGTGGTTACTGATGGAAATCGTCGTCACAGGCTAAAACGTCAACAAGACGCCGGTGATGTGATGTTTTGGAGTGAGATTATAGAATTTGTCCCATATTGACTTCTAGATCAGAGGTGGACAAACCGAAGCTCGCGAGCCACATTCGACTTTTTGAACTTTAATATGCGGCTCTTGGAGATGTTTTGGCTGAATCTCTTTTTTTTTTTTCATCACAATTTACTTGGTATGAATTGAGACCCCATTGGATTAAAAGATAATTTTAATGTTAATGCGTATATAACAAAAACGGTGCAAATTTTGTTCAGGATCTCAAACATCTAAACTTTATTGCATGTAGCTATTACATTAAGTAAGTTTGACCACCCCTGTTCTAGATGTTATGATAGCAGTTTAGACATATACTGATTTTGGAAGGCACACTTGGAATCATGGTTCAAGATGAGCCAAATATATATTTATATGGTACTCCTTCACGTTTTATGACGAAAACTAATAAATATAAAATTAAGTTCAGTGACACTTGTTTGATGAATTGGCCGACCATGATCCAATTGAAAACGTGGAGCATTCTGAAGAGCAAAGATTACTTTAATGGACGATAATTTTCCAGAAAATTCGAACTTTAGAATGGTAAGCTGGATATTTTGCGGTCAGTTTCAAATGAAGAACTGCAACAGTTCGCAAAAATCAATAGATGAACGATTTCTAAAACAAGTCTCAGAACACGGAGCATAAATTTCATTTTAACGTTGTTTTCATAATTTTATCCTAATTACAATAACACTGTTTTCGGTATTTTAGTTCAAAACACTTGTCTGTCAATTTTGCGCATGTTTTGTAATAATAATTTTAATTACAGCATTATGTCTTGGAATTTTAATAACCTGGTCAATAACGTGAAACTTTGAAGAAAAAATCCGAGAAAATTCATAAAACAATTGCCATTGTAAAAACAACACGTAGATATTTATGCATTTACCAGTCTCGCCACGGTGACGTGATATGACACAAGATCGGGTTTAATGTGGGGTATCCGATCGCGTACACCCGGACCCAAAATTGTCCAGTCGCTGTAACAGTCGGTTGCGCTGGCATCTTTATGACTACCAATCTAAACTCTCTAGTGCAATGAGGGGGTACCTCCGGGGTCAGTTCTTCCCCGGTAACGGGTACCTCTCAGTATT
The DNA here is from genome assembly GCA_903632075.3 of Acanthosepion pharaonis. NCBI lineage: Eukaryota > Metazoa > Mollusca > Cephalopoda > Sepiida > Sepiidae > Acanthosepion > Acanthosepion pharaonis. The sequence continues at coordinate 476,507 of CAHIKZ030001413.1, forward strand.
TTTTTTCCTCCAGATGCGTTTCTGTACGCAACTGAGTTGCACTCTACCCGAAGACAGAGACGCAACTAAGAAATGCTGTACGTTTTTGGTACATACACATTACCATTAAAATTACCTTTTAATTTAATGGGGGTCTCAATTCATACCCAGTAAATATATTAATTGAGATGGGGAAAAAAAAGAGGCTCAGCCAACATATCTCCAAGAGCCGCATGTGTACCAAGTGTATTTACCCGGCCTCGCCACCCAGGTTGGATGTGAAATAAGGTCGTTATAACGTGGGAAGCGCCATACGCATACTGATGTATATGAACCAAGAACAAAAATTGATTTTTTTTCCCAGCTCTCAAAACCACTTTCACCGGTATTACACCACTTAAGTGCAATAAGGATGGTGCTGCTGCAGGGTTAGAATCCCCGGGGTTAAGCAACTTCTCCCATCTGAAATGAGGAGAACCACTTCAAGGTGCATTAACCATGTCTCAATAAACCCAGATTGGCAACATGTAATCTGTTATAAGTTATATTATGCGAAATTATTAATAGTGTGAGTATTTATTTGAATCCTTTCATGAATTTTTCAGAAAAAAAAATTATGAAAAATTAAATGTGGCTGATAATAAAGGGTGTTGTAATAACTTGGACAGGTTTTAATGTGAATTAATTTTAAGCGTCTAATATTTTTTTTTCTTTTTATTTCAGATTTGGCGGATATTTAGGCGATATTATTTTTCACACATAATTGCCATGACTTAAATAACATGATCCAATAAATAAATAAATAAATTTTCACTAATAACACTGATTTATTTACTGCTGACTTTAATCCGTCTTAATGAAACACCCTTTATAAGCGTCAACGTATGTGTATCAATGCTGACTGGTTGATTTGCAGGTTATTTAAAGCCAGAAAATATTTTTAGACTATAAGAATTATTTTTTTTTATAGATAATTATTTATTTTACTGATTCAAGTCATATTCATTAACCCGTAGCTGGGGAGAAAAGAGGCGGATACATACCTTTCCTTTTGCACCTAAGTGAATATAACGAAGCCAACTGGAATCGGCCCCGATTAACAATTTCGAGCATGACACCATCCAAGCTTACAACACCTGGTATTTTCAAACGGTCACCCATCTAGGTAATGACCAGGCTCGACTTTGCTTAACTTCGGTAATCGTATGGGAATCAGTGTTTCAACATGACATGACCGTAAGCTCTGTATCAATGTGAATTTCTCTCAACACACGTGCATATGTGCTTTTGTTTATAATATACTTATTCATATCTGCGCCTGTATAGTCTACTGATATACCCCCCGACCCTATATAACAATGAATACATATATTACATAACCTCCACATATATACATACAGCTTAATTACGTGTGTGTGTGTGTGTGTGTGTGTGTGATCGTGTCTGTAAATAATCTGAAATATTTGAATAGATGTGAAACTAAAAGCGGCCATTTGTTTGCGACTAAACAATTCTGCGGTAGGCGAAGAGAAAAATCCCTCATGACGTTTTGGAAATGTTCTCATGCCTCACTGAATAAACGAAAAGACAATCCCCACACGGACACAAATAGTAATAATAATAATAATAATAGAAGATGATGATGATTTAGGAGGAGGAGGAGGAGAAGAAGAAGATTTAGGAGGAGGAGGAGGAGAAGAAGAAGAAAAAGAAGAAGAAGATTTAGGAGGAGGAGGAGAAGAAGAAGAAGAAGAAGAAGATGATTTAGAAGAAGAAGAAGATTTAGGAGGAGGAGGAGAAGGAGAAGATTTAGGAGGAGGAGGAGGAGAAGAAGAAGATTTAGGAGGAGAAGAAGAAGAAGATGATTTAGGAGGAGGAGGAGGAGAAGAAGAAGATTTAGGAGGAGAAGAAGAAGAAGAAGATTTAGGAGGAGGAGGAGGAGAAGAAGATTTAGGAGGAGGAGGAGAAGGAGGAGAAGAAGAAGATTTAGTAGGAGGAGAAGAAGAAGAAGATTTAGGAGGAGGAGGAGAAGAAGAAGATTTAGGAGGAGGAGGAGAAGAGTTAGGAGGAGGAGGAGAAGATTTAGGAGGAGGAGGAGAAGATTTAGGAGGAGGAGGAGAAGATTTAGGAGGAGGAGGAGAAGGAGAAGAAGATTTAGGAGGAGGAGAAGAAGAAGAAGATTTAGGAGGAGGAGAAGAAGAAGATTAAGGAGGAGAAGTAGAAGAAGATTTAGGTGGAGGAGAAGAAGATGATTTAGGAGGAGGAGAAGAAGAAGATTTAGGAGGAGGAGGAGGAGAAGGAGAAGAAGATTTAGGAGGAGAAGAAGAAGATAAAAAGATGAAGATGATAAGATGAAGAAGAAGATAAAGTTTTAGGAGAAGATGAAGAAGAAGAAAAAGAAGATTTAGGAGAAGAAAAAAATGAGACTTATTTCTGGCACCATAACGAATTTTTAAAGAATGTGGGTCGTGGTTAAAAAAAAAAAATGTTTAAAGTTTTAAAACAAACAATAATAAATGTACAGGGTGATTGAAAAGTAACTCTCTATAATATGCATGATGGAGTCTCCTGTCTTGTAATAATTATAGTGAGATGGGAGAGTCCATTATACATAACATAGGGAATTACTTTTCAGTCTCCGTGTAGATAGGGGAAGATATATATTTTTTATGACTTCAAACGTTATTTTTACTGGATACCCGTATTTCAGCGGAACATACCGATTTTTTAAAAGGTGTTAATTTCGTCTACTGACCTGCGCATTCGAGAAAACTTAATAATGATGTGCCCATTCTGCCGGATTCGAACCTACGTCTCCCTTCGCAGGAGAAAACCACCATCTAACCCGACATAATTTAGGCTATGGAGAACCTTACAGGGAAGTAAGGTTATATTCGCAAATCTTGTTCAGATCTTTTTCACATCTGCCCAGTTTCGTACCCAAAACGTAAACAAAGCAAATCTCTAAGGAATTATTTTGAATGAATTTATTTATTTTTAAGTCGAGATATTTTTGTTAAATTCAAAAGTTACTTTTATTTATTTTTAAAAATTTTTTACCTATATTTGAGTAGAGCGTCCCGTTCGTCTACCGGTCTGCTCATTCGAGAAAACTAAGAAATAGTGCCCTCTGGCAGGACACACACATATATATATATTATATATATATATATATATATATATATATATATATATGATTAATACAAATATAAAATTTGTCACTTAGTTGATTGATGTTACATTCAGCATCCCGTCTGTAGAGTTTCGTAGACCCCACGGAATCACTCCACTCACTCGACAGCAATCGACAGTTAATTTTATCGATTTTCTGTTATATTTAATTAACAATTATTTATGCATAGTTCATTGGTGTAAGGTTGATTTGTGTGTGTGCGCGCATATATATATATATATATATATATATATATATATATATATATATATATATATATATGATAATTGATTTAAAATATGGTTTTTCGCAACACAGTTCTAACCATGTTTCAAAAATGGAAGTTAAAAGCGTTTAGCTTCCATTTTTGAAACACGGTTAGAACTGTGTAGCGAAAACCATATTTTAAATCAATTTATAATATTAATGCTCTGTAAATTTACATTGAACACTATTTTATAAAAATAAAAAATATCTAAGAACAAAGGATTATATATCATACTGCTCTTTCTTATATATATATATATATTATATAAAGTGAACATTGAAGTCAACACTCAGAGGCGACAGGCTGTTTCATTATATATATATATATATATATATATATATATATATATATATATATATATATATATATATATATATATAGAATGAAACTGGTTGATTTTAAGTTTAATTGGTAGGTAAGATAAATATTGGGAAGTGGTTTTTCCAAAGCAGTCATATCCTGTTCTTTTCTGTCATCCATCGTGGCATGCCAGTGATGAAACATTTTGCTAAGATATTTAGAAATGATATAGTGTTGGGTGAAGTAGATTCATGACTCTTTCTAAAGGGTTTTTGTGCTTTGACAACTTCAGCCGAAATTCGAACTGGCTTCGCATATTCTTTTGCAATACGAGTAATCGATATTTATATGGGTCGCCCCGTGGTGGTATCGATCTTCTCTTTTTAGATCGTTACCGGATAGTGAGGTTGGTTCTCACTGGGTACCAGATATTTGGGGCTTTGTGTCAGACGAAGCTAAACTTAGTTAAATACTTAGCCTCCTCACCGGAGATGAATTCGGAAAGAAAGGCTATGGTTAGGCCATGGCGATATCGATAAGCAGATATCTAGGGATATCTGGTTTTCTTCTTATTTAGTACTGCTCAGATATTTCTCGCCTTGTTTCTACCGAGTCTATTTCTCTACTGCCCAGTTCAGAGATTGAACTCGCAATTATAATGTTACCAAGTTCCCAAACAAATGCTTTTATCAATCACGCTTTTTTTTTTCTCTCGGAATCAGCTTGAACCATTATACCCCACCACTTGGAGTTTTGAACAAAAGTAGAGGTAGTATAGTTTTTTTCCCCCGTGTCTCGCCGCATTTTCAAATCACCACATCAGGAAATAAAGAATTTAATTTTCTTTCAATATTTTATTTCTTTAAAGGAACCATTAATCGCCTGATCAAAACTTTTAGATGCAATCTTATATATATTTAGACTAACCGCTGACGTATGTAAAATCTACACAGCGTCTTGCACTTGCAGCCTTGTGCCAAATTCAGTTAAGCTGTGTGCGCGTATTATATGCAGTCACATCAAAAAAATGTTCATTACATAATGAGGGAAGTAAATCAATTATATTGTTTAAAATTTGTTATGTTTACATAGAAATCCTGCTCAGTATCAGAGACACGGCGTTTTAAATATAAAAGGATGTGAATAATGCAAGGTAACTGTCAATGCTATGTCAAAAGGGACCATTGTCTGATGCTCACTTATGGCGGGAAACCGACAGTCACCTTACCATGTTGATTTCTATGTAAATGTAGTTACATATATTTATTATTTATTAAGTTAAACATTATTATAGCGGAAAAAAACGCCCCCTCCACTTTTTTTTAGTTTAAATTATGTGTAATACCTCTACGCGTTATATACGGTTTAAAGTAAAGATAAAAAGGGCGTCCATTTCAAATACGAGTACTCACTAAAAATGTCTTAGTAAAAGTAAATCCATTAATCTTATATATATATATATATATATATATATATATATATATATATATTAGTTAAATAATACATTTTAGATGCATCAAGGGTGGTCTTCAGTGATGCACTGTCCTAATCACCGATTTCGGGGTTTGCATCATATCGGCTCCAACAGCAATCCCGACCTGATTCAAGACGAGTCAGGCCGCCTCCTTGAAAGCGTCGTGCTATGCACCGCGACATAGCAACAAAAAAAAAAAAAAAAAAGGAATCAAATCCCGAGCAAGGCCGGACTCCGACCGTTCTTATTCACACACACACACATATATATAAGCCTATCAAACTTCATCCGCAACATACTTGTAGAAAATACAAATATTATAGCCTCTCATCCACATGTAACAAAAGATTAAAAATAATGGAAGCACTAACAATAAAAAAAGGAAAGTCAACACATAACATTAACTATGAACACGGCCACAATGTTCTGATCGTGTTTGGAACTTTACTCACATACATAAAAAAAAAACCTACACATTCAGTTAAAAATAAAAATCATCCCTGATAATGGCTAAAAGAATAGCCGAAAGTGCTCGGATATGCAAAACCTTTGGACAGTTTTTAAACACTTTTCTGCCCAGAAAAGAAAACACCTGTACGAACACAAGAAAAATTAAATAAAATGCTTAATCGCAGTACCTTGTCACTCGTCTTTAATGAAACATGTATGAAAGAGGGGTTGTTGTCGAAATACACAAATATATATTAATCGTTCCTGATGAGGTAGAGTTCATTACATTCAGTTTGACGCAACCACAAACTTTTGGAAATGGTTTGGGTCAATGTCTTCTCTTCCCTGCTAAGAGTTAAAGAGCTGGACAAATTAGTTGACAACCGGACTGAGAGAAAGAAAACTCTGAACCCAAGCGCGATGGTAGCTGTTTGGAGATTTTCTGGCACACTATACCGTTTCTGTTATTCGCCCTTTCCAAAAATGTTGCCGATTCTACACAAGGCTTCATCGCTATAATCAATCCAGTGGAATAAAATATTTCAATGTCTTAGACCATAAATTAACTGATCCAATATAGCATCAATCCAGATGTGGAGAGTATGACAATTCAGTTGTAAAAAAAATACTAAACTTTTAGTTCCTCATCAATCGAAAACGTAACTTTCCTATCGAATCAGGTTTTCTTTAACTGATTTGACTTTATATCTTGTAATAATGTCACACGTGTTTCTCGTGACGATATTTACTTGACATATTAAAACAGTTTTGTCTATTTTGAAAATGCTGAAAATTTTAGTTTATTCAAAGTTTTAGAATTTGCCCTTTAAATATATATTGGATAATTAATTAGCTAATTACTGGATATCGCTAATATATCCCTTGCTAAAGATTTTCTCAATAATAATAGGCTTGTAGCAATTTAGGACTCACGTACTGAATTTCAGCCAGAAACTGAACTTCCGTGGTTGCTTGTCCTTTATTTGTGATTGTCTTTACTTGATAGTATCTCCCCATTCAATTTCAACAGGGAATATGACGGAAAAAAAAAGAAAAAAAAGCATTTGAAATTGAACATTATAGAAAACTTCATTCCCCACCCCAGATTGCACAATTCAAATGTTACCTTTCATGCATTTCTTTTTTTAATTAAGGAAATTCTAATATTTATTAGGGGGACAGAAGAATGAGTCTTACATGTAATGAAATTATATATAGGCTATCGTTTTTTGTTTTTTTAATTACGGCGTCTTAAGATGTTGATTTCAACATACCGTATGTACTTGTGCATAAGCCGATTTTTTGTATAATGCGACCATTGTGAAATTTTTGGATAAATTTTCACCCCCTCCAGAAAAAACCCCTGTGTCTAATGCAATCGGTCACCGAAAATGTATGATTTTAACCCCTCAAAAAAAAAAAAATAAAAATAAATAAATAAATAAAAAATAAATAATTACCTGTGTATAGAGCGACCCTCTATTTTTTGCGTATTTTTACACAAAAAAATAGAGTCGCACTATATACAGGTAATAAAAACTCGCAATATACTTGAGTATATACGGTGGATTATTTTAATTTGATTTAAATGTGAATAAAAATATAAACAGTGAGGACATTTTTAAAATCTTAAATGCTAATTGAAAAATTAAGAAAACGTGTTACATAAAGAAAAAAATGTCCTAACAATAAAAAAAAAAAAAGGATTAAATTAAATTAAATTAAGTTTAAATTACAGCATTACTTTTATTCAGGAGCTCTGTAATATTTGTTTATACTGCCTCCTAACATGTATATTGCGAAGTTTATATGCATATACAAGTTTTTTACTGACACAGAAACCCCATTAATAAATAAAACACACACACTTCAACGAATATCTTCACATAGGGTAGGTGGAGTACAGGTTTACTCTCCACCCCGTAAAAACGGCATTGACATCACATGTATGACAGACAAGGGCGCAGCCAGTCCCCACCCACCTGCGTTCATTTTTACGTCATTTTCTGAAACGGAAATCTTTACACAATGCTTTTTGTTTTTTATCTACATACAGATTAAGTCAAGCAAAAAGACCTTACAAATTACACACACACGATAAAATCTGAACATTGTGGAAGGGGGAGCATTCTACATTTAAAATATAAAGAAAATTTACACCCTTTGAATATTAAAAAAAAAGAGGGGGGCGGCTCATGCAATAAATAGCAACGTGTGTGGTATTGTGACTATTATTACTTCATCAGCCTCGAGTCCTGACCACCCAGTGCGGATCGAACTCGTTAGAACAGTAATCGCTACTCTATTGCTATTGAACATGAAAGGTTCAGACGAATTAAATTTTTCGTTCCACCAATTCTAAAATTTCACAGCTAAGACCTGCCATGTCATGCAAATTGTAGCAAACCACCTTAATTTTCTTTGTATTCCATTTGGTGAGACCTAAGTTCCACTCGAGCAGATTCTTCCCACCAACCGCTGCTTTGTTGTGGAACCGACTCCCAAGAGGATGCTTCCCCGATCTCGACAATCCTAACCCGTTCAAGAACAAAGCTTAACGTTTATCTTCCCTCACATATCCTCAATTATAAACTTCTTACACTATATCGTTCTACCTCGAGTGGCTCCTGGGCCTTGTACTGGGTGGACATTATTGTAAAAATAAATGTTCGGGACAATCTCAGCTGTTATTCGAATCGCTATAATAGTGATTTTCCAAGCGTAGCTTAGATGTGGCACAAGGCCGAAAGTAGGGGGTACCCAGTGAGGATCGAACTCACTACTCACTCGTAATTGTTCTAGCAAGACAAGCTAGCCCACTACACCGCCTCGAGGTGCCCCGAATCGCTATAATAATCCTAAATTGTGTCATTTCAGGACAACACCAACTTTGGTTCTATGATTTCTTTATTTCTCAAACGAAATCCTGATAGCATTTGTTGTGAAAGACATCTCGTAATTTGTTAACATGTCGGTCGAAACGTGAGCATGACGAATATAAGCATGCTGGTCTGAATAGCTTTGAGTTTTTATCGAAATCCTTTATTCCTACGATTGAACCTTCAGCGCTTGTACAATACCCAGTGAGTCACTGTCCCTATCATGCCCACCCCCACTTTAAAAAAGAAAAAAATTCCCTTAGGAACTACTTGAAGAATCATTTTTTTTCTTTTTATTCTTCCTCAACAGTTAATATTATATACTCTTATTTCAATTTTTAATACGTTGCCCCCTTGTTATAAATACCTTTAGTACTGACCATATATTATCATTATTATTCCTTTATTGGGCACCTCGAGGCGGTGTAATAGCAAACTTGTCTCGCTAGAACAATTACGACTGAATAGTGAGTTCGATTCTCACTGGGTACCCCTCTACTTTCGGCCTTGTGCCACATCTAAGCTACGCTTGGAAAATTGCTATTATTATAGTCGGCTATTCTTTTATCTTATTACTACCGGACAGGAAAATTATTATGAATTCCTTTATAATCATTATATTACTGTATTTTTTTTTATCATTTCTGTTTTTCACTTTATTCTTATTTGTTACCCTACACATATATATATATATATATATATATATATATATATATATATATATATATATATATATATATATATATATATTTTATTCTCCTTATTACTATAATACCTTTGTTGTTGTATGCGCGTATTAGCATCACTTCTTTATTAATATTATTTCTGTCTCCCATCTGTTATTAGATCGATTCACGGTTAAGCTATTATAATCATTACATCTCTTCTTCTTGTACTAGTTATTATTGTCTTGTTCATTAACGTCGTAAGCAGCCATCAATTGACTAGATAGATCGTGGCGCATGGTAGTGGCTCAGTTGTTAAAAACTTCCGTTTCTTTTTACCGGCACTACATCTGGTAGCCTTATTTTGTGGGCCCACGAGGCTTGTCGCCACGGCCAGACAAGTACTCATCACTTACAACTGTCCATAAATTAGATATTTTTTTAAATAATGTGTTAAATTATCTAACAAATAATCGTAAGAATTTTAACAGTAGAAAGTTTACTTAACACGTCTGTGTGTGTGTGAGAGAGTTAGAAAGATTTTAGCCACTATTTATATTTTAAAGAAGAAAATGGTTTTGTTTTTCCACTATATTAAGCAGGCGAGGGAGAAATAGAAGAGAATGTTGAGGAGAGATATGCCTGTCCCGAGGTGAATAATTTATATAATTTAGAATATAGTTTTATTATTAATAATAAAATAGGGTAAAAATAGTGTGGGTAATAAAACCCTGAACCGAAGACGACACTTGATTGGTTTTGATTAGTTCGTATTATTTGCCATATTTTATTATTCCTTTTTCTTTTATTTGGGGCATATTGCCTGAGGTTGACACCGTCGACGGCTTCTTGTTTTAGAAATCAGTCTACGTCAGGCGTGTGATATTCATATCTGCGTGTGTGCATTTTGCAAATGTGTGAGTAATGGTGGAGTTTTGCTTGTAAACAGCATATTTGTGTGTATCTTTATGATTAGTGAAAGAAAGTCGTGATGTAACTAACATAGAAAATGCGGATACGTAACACATTTCCTGACCATCATTTACGTTACGTTTTACACACCGGCCTCAGCCTAAAAAAATGTACCTAGTCATCGTCATCATCAATTAATTAATTATAATAACAATGACAATCCCAAACTAACCATATCTGCTATTCATAGACAGTATACAAAATATTTTAAGAAAATTTCATTCGTGAGTGTTAATTAAACTATATATCGGGTAAATAAAAATAAAATTTTAAAAAGTAGTTGTTTTTTTTGTTTTTTTAATCCAGCGCGTAATAATTTGTACACTATGTTTTTGATTAAATTCTATTTTTCTACAATATGTGTATGTACTTTTTTTTTTCCTTTTTTAATTATACGAAACTTCTTTGGTTAAAATACGTATGCATAAATAATCTTTTTTTTTAATACTTAAATTGGTATATTCTTGAAATATTTACATGAAAAATTCTTGCAAAAAGAACATTGTTACTTTTTCGAAATTTACTAGAAAACTTGTGAGAGGGAGCGGTAAAAAAACCGGAAGTTATGTTACTGAACTGGAAAAGAAACTTTTCATGATGTTCAAAGAAAATGACTTCTAAAATTACATTTTTTAAATTTTCTAAATGATCAAGCCATTTCTGCATTTTTTTTTTTTTTTTTTAGTTTAACTGAAAATTCAAATTGAATATACGAGGATATTTTAACATATACAGTGTAACCCGGATATAAGAGAGTTGTCGGGACTGGAGAAGAAGTATCTTATATGCGGGTTTCTCTTATATCCGGGTTTGGTCTATTTTATATACATTAACACAGGCTCTAATTTGGGACCAGAGAAAATCTCCCTTATATCCGAGTTTCTCTTATATCCGGGTTTGGTCTATTTTATATACATTAACACAGGCTCTAATTTGGGACCAGAGAAAATCTCTCTTATATCCGGGTTTCTCTTATATCCGGGTCTCTTTCTATCCGGGTTAAGCTGTATAACTACAATAATAGCCTCTGAGAACAGTACAATGTAAATTTATAAAATTATTTTAAATAAATAAATAACTGCGAGAGTAAGTGTCGTAAACCGTACTGAAGATAATGAATTTCAAATATGAGTGACATTTCTGTGTAAGAAAAGTTTTAGAAGAAAAAAAGATTTTTTTTTTTTGTTCTGTGACGTGACCGATTTAAATGACGCATATACTGGCTTGAATTTTCGTTTACTATAATTTGTTATATAACAATCAGATATATATATATATATATATATATATATATATATCTAGCATTAAATCGGCAATGTCTTTGAAACTTTCAAAATGTTAACAGAAGATATTTAAGGTCACCTGCACTGTTGGGTTTGGTACCAGTTTAGAGTCAGCGCTTTTCCAGTGTTCAGACTCAGAATTTCGCATGATAGCAGGCAGAGAGCGCTGGTGCAACAATAATACTACCCCACATCTGACCTCTGTTCTAAGATATACTTAGAAAATAGTGCCCTTAGATAGTGGGGGATAATGTGTACTTTTTAGGGACATTACAAATTAGTATGTGTGTTGTGGTGTAATGGACATCGGCTCGGAATAAGAAATCAGTATTCGAATTCCAGTTAGGTTCGTTATATTCACTTACGCACAAATACCCTTGGGAAAGGTACGAATCCATCTATTCTCCTCCCAGTTATGGGTTAAATAGCAGGACAGACTGGGTTCTTTAGCCTTGGTTGGCAACCAGTCTACTGCAGAAAGAGATGACAACCAACTGCTGGAAAATCTGCCTCCTCAGTCATGCATTGAAAGATACATGGTCGCTCAAGCGTGTATCACGTGTGACACTTAACTGACTGATTTGAGCAGAGATGTTATTATTATTATTATTGGCAGGCAAGCGTAAACTAGTTACTTCTAATATTGGCCTAGAATTCTCCTCATATCCTTATGCCATACTAAATATAGACAGCATTTTTTACAAAACTACCGGCTAATATGTTAACGTGTGATCGTCAAAAAGTATAAAATATCTCAAGAATCCGAGCTTGCAGGTGAAGGTAGGTTTTTTTCATATAAAATATCAACATTTGTTTATAGATAGATTATTCTGTGTTTAAATATGAAAATTATAAATTAATGACCTTCGGTCAATCAGGCAAACGGTCTGAAATTAATTTCTATATCAAATCGAGTTCACTAGTTTTAAAGTAAAAAAAAATCCTTAAAAATTCATGTGATAAAATTTCCCCTCACATTTCATATGAGGACAGATCAGATGTGTCATTTTTCACATGAGTCCAAATATAATTTTCGGGGTGGGTTGGGAGTTTCTGATTTTTTTTTTTTCAAAATAAAGAATTAATATTTTAGTTAAGTCAAAGTATTAACATTGACTTAGTATGAAGATAAGTCAATGTAGTCTGACCAGTCTCACTCACATACAGAGGGCGGGTGCTGAAAACTTTTCAGCTTAAACAATTTAGTTCAATGGTAAAAAAACTCAGAATCTCCTAGCAATATCCGTGTAATCGTCGACGTCTGAAATTTAACACCAAAATACATTTGGGGAAAAATATCCTCAACGTTACATATTTTTATATTATTAGTGGTATTATTTTCCAGTAATATATAAAGTGTTTACATTTTTTTTATTCCTTCAAGAGTTGGGTACACTTTTTCATTGTAGATTTTTTTTAACCACCATCTTTTGACAAGCGACTGATTTAAAAATTATCTAATATTTGATTTGTAGTTTTTGGGGTTTTTTTTAAAATTATTTTTGTATGCAAACGTATCATCTTTGATTGTTTTGCGATATCTCGGATTACGATAATGTATCATTCTTACACACGGGCACAAAAACGGATCGTCTACTCAAATGCGTGTATCCACTAAAAATAACGTTTAAAGTCATATTATATATAATAAAAAAATATAGTTTTAAGGTATGCTATATTTATGGACTAATGTGCACAATACCAAGGAGAGAGAGCATATGTAAATATAAAAGTGGACACTGAGGTCAGCACCCAGCGGCAACAGTCTGTCTCATGCTTAAACGCAATCATCAGACAATAACATGGCCTGACGATTGCGTTTATGCATGAAACCAACTGTCGCTGCTAGGTGTTGACCTCAATGTCCACTATATATATATATAACATATTTGAGTAGACATCTGTTCAAACAAAAGAAAGTGTAACTAACCTGGGTTCAAACCTGTTCCCCCTCTTTATATAGGAGAAATTAGAAAACACCGTCTAGCCCGAAATGAGATATGAGTGGTCACAGTCTGTTTCATGCACGAACGCAATCTTCAGTCCACAAAGTTTGCGTTCAAGCTTGAAACAGACTATCGCCAGTCGGTATTGACCTGTGTCCACTATTATACATAAATGTAGCATACCTTTATAACTATATTTGTTATATAATATATATATAATATAATATATATATATATATATATAACATAATATAAATATAATATATATATTGAAGAGTGGACGGAAAACTCTGCCTACGAAATTCGAGAGTCGGGATGTTGATGGTAACATCAATCAGCTAAGTGACAAACTCATATTCTATATATATATATATATATATATATATATATATATATATATATATCCTATCTATAAAATGCAATCTCTTTTACTCAGTAAATACAATGTATTTTGAATTAAAATTATTGACTTATTCCACGCACTTCCAAATCATAATTTTATAAAAAAACCTAACATTGAAATGTCAATATCCGTGTAATCGTCGAAATGTAAAGGGTAAGAACAGGCTCCTTATTTCTTGATCTTTAACGAATCGTTGTTATATATATATATATATATATATATATATAATTAATAAATTGTCGGACTTTGTCCATTTCTTTATATATATATATATATATATATATAGATAATATTAGTGGAAAATATACATACATATGAAAAATATCTAAAAAATTCCCATACATGTATATTTTCAGAAAAAATTTTCCAAGAGGAAGGATCCAGGTAGAACTCAATGTCTCGGACAGAGTAAGGATATAATAAAATATATATATATATATATATATATATATATATATATATATATTACTTCATGGGCGCTTCGCCTTTATTATTCCAAGGCCAATTATTGGGATTAGAGTTGTGTTAAAAATTAAAATCAAATTAACACGTGACCTAGCAGAGTGACTGAAATACTAGATCGTTTGTGGGATTTTTCAAGGCAATAGCTATTTATTAAGCGGAACTCTTCTCTTCAAGTAGCAAATGACATATTGTACTGACTTACATAGTACCACAGCAGCAGAGTAATACAGTTTATTGCAAAGTCAACAGAAAACTGCATGAAACAGAACTTGAACTCTGGTATTTATCGAAAATTTTTCTTCAGACTAACGAAAGTTTGAATAGCAATTTAATGATTGCGAAGCTGGTTCCATTTGATTCTTAAACTACAGAAGAAAGCGAAAAAGAAAAACAAAAGTTAATCTATTTGCAAAAAGAAAAAGAAAAAATACAAGAGAGATTAAACATTTTTAATTAAGCTTTTTGATTAACCGAATTCGCTATCAATTCTTCTTTTTTGGGGAGTGGGGGGAGAGCAATAATTTCGGTATTTGTTGGGTTTATGCACATTACATTTCATATATGTAAGTATAAACATAAAAATGTTACAAGTAATCTATATTAAAGTTAAAAAATTATTAAGAGGTTTCATTAATCATTTACACTATTTAAATGCGGACTATTTTCTCATCCTTACGTCGATTCGAGGCCCGGTTTTAGAACCTCCCCCAAAAAAAGACACGTTGTTTCAGCCTTTGGAGAACTTCGTCAGTAGATAAGGACAGTTAATAAAAATGTGAATAAACAGTAAAAACATGGCAGATAATGGAAAATTTGTTAATCAGAATAATAGTGCGTAAGTAAATGACTAAATGAAAAATTCAAACAAATAACTGAAGACCCAGAAATAAAACAAAGACCAATTACAATTTACATCGGACACCAAAATATAAATTCACTGTTGAGTTTTTGTATCTAACGTTTTGATATAAACATGTTTTTGTCACACTAGGACAGCGGGTCACATGTAAATAATGATAACTCCTCATCTCAGAACTTAAGACGGAGGTTCTATTAATATTTCAATGTTTATATACATCATCATCAGATTGCAAAATTTTAAAATATTCGCCAGTGACTTATTTGTTAAAACAATAGCAATTTCTTGAAGGTTCCTTAGAAGTCAGACACGTGCGCGTTTCGCATATCAATTGATTGAAAGTTGCTTCTCGGTCGGTCGCATTCCTCAGCTGAAAACCTTACGTCGATTCGAGAGCTGATTACAGAACGAGCCCAACAAAAAACACGTTGCTTCACTCTGTGGAGAACTTCGTCAGTAGAAAAGGACAGCGAATAAAAACGTGAGAAGAAACAGAAGAAACATGACAGGTAATGGAAAGTTCAGAGTTAGAAATGTGTTATTCAGACTAATAGTGTATAAAATTACTAAATGGAAAAAAAATTATTTATTGAAGAAACAGAAATACTACAAATAATGATTACAATTTACATCGGACATCAAAACAGAAATTCAATGCTGAGCCTCTCTGTATCTTTAACGTTTCGATGTAAATAGGCTTATATTTATATTTCACCCTTCCCTACCTTTAATATAACAAAAGACTGATTTCGTCAATCTGTTTGTCGCCTGAAGAATTTTTTTTTTCTCGGAAAGAAATGCTTCACTAAAGTTTTCATTAGTTCCATTTTGTCATTCACTGACTCACTTCAGCGAAACTCTTCAAGACCGCAAATCTTGGTCCCGAAAAGTGGCCGATTCTTTTGAAACGTTTTTCTATACACAATTATACAAATATGCGTAGTGTACCGGATAACGGTGCGAGCAGAGATCTAATTCCGGACGACCGTATATACTCGTGTATAAGCCGACTTCATGTACAGTGAGCGACCCCTGATTTTTTCTTGGATGAATTGTAACCTCTCCAGAAAATAATTTCCTGCATATTTTGCATGATTGAAAATGCATGATTTTTAACCTCTTCAAAAATAATTACCCATGTAACCTATTTGGGGGGGGGGGGACATAAAAACTGTTCATAAAAACTTGCACTATATTCGAGTATATGCATTTTCACAATAATGTTCTTAGGAATAGGCATGAACCCGGTTCTTCACAGCAATATCGGAAAGAGAATTACCGAGGTCTGGCACTCGGATTATTTTGAGCTTCACCCCTCAGTCTGTAAAAGAGATGCTGGGACAAAAACTCAATCTAGCGGTCCTTACAGGACTTTTTAAAGAGCGTGTCTTACTTGGCAACCCTTGCGATCGAGTTTTGGCCCGAGAATTAGACGTTGAGTAACTTATCACGCATTTTGGCTCAATGAAAGTTCGGAAAATAAACTTTTAATCTGCTTTGGAACTGGTTTTTAGCCTTGTATTTTTGCTTTTCTACATTTTGTAAAGTACCCCTCCCAAATCCCTATAGGTATTTTCTTGAGGCCCCTCGGGTTTCCAGGCTCGGCACATTTGTGTCGGCTGTCCCCACCACCACCTCCCGCCACTACAGCTTCACAGGAACTTAAACAGTCAGGCGTTAAATAATAAGGAGTAAACTGGGCTCTTTAGGCTGGGGTGCCAACCTGACTAAGAGAAGAGAATTCAAGACCACGGAGGGGGCAATGGATCACTACTCCACTATTTTTTCCATGGCGGCCTAATTCAGAGAAAGAAAAATCTATGAAGAGCCATAATCTCCCACAATCTGACAGGGTATAACATTTAAAAGAAATCTGTATCATTATAGACACGGTAGTTTAATGGATAGCGGCTCGGATTGAATCGGAGAGCAGAGTTCGAATTCCAGTCGAATCCATTCCATTCATTTACGTAACTTTGGGAAAGGTATGAATCTTCTATGTGTAAATGGCAGGACAGACCGCGTTCTGTAGCTTTGGATGCCAACTGGTCTATCACAGAAAGAAATGGCAACCTACTGCGGGGAATAAATCTGCCTCGTCAGTCATGTATCGAAAGATACATGATCGCCTAAGCGTGTATCACGCATGATACATAACTGAACTGATATCAGTATAAAGACGAATTTTGTTTTTACAAAGTAGTTATTCTTTGTAAGTGATGGTCTATTTAAAAAGAACCCACCATGTGTTTATTTGATTCTCCACGTGACAGTGTTATCAAAGTTGTCATTTTTTTTTCCTGCGCATTTTCATTTTATTCGCGATGAAAATCTCATACATTCATGTAATCTAATTATTAAATCGACTCTTGATTTTGGTTGCGGTCACCGACATTCGACCTGTCTTCTCTCCAGGCTTCTTTCGTATACGATAACATCCAGAGAATGTTTAATCCTTTCTTCAGTCCACGAGAATAAATTGTAAACATTCCAATGTCCGTGTAAGTGGATATCTTGTGTCAGCTATTTCGTCCTTTCGATGCCGCTTTTGCTTTCGCCACTAAAGTAGGGATTGAACTCACCTCGTAACCTGATTGTCAATCCCTGGCTGAGGGCAGTAAATCGGACAGAAGCGACAGCACTCGGAAGGCGATATACTAGAGACCCTCCTTGTATGGACAGTGGAATGAAAACTGTTAACATCAAGGATTAAACAAAAATTCTGCTTGAGGTGTACGGCAACAATTTACAATGCAACAGACACCTGAAGAAGGTCGGAAACTGTAACAAGTGAAACGTATTTATAACAAGAAAGACGTGACATTATTAGTTCAACAAATAGATCACACGTGACCATTCATCATTTCAGAAAATAGGGCTTAAATTTAGTTAGTGATTATGAATATTAATAAAAAGATTCATTTCCCTGCCACGTCAAATTATATCAAGACAATCTTTGAACAACTGTTAATTTCTCTAGTGATGATAATCATAGCCAGCAATCTCGAACCGAAATTCTTTCACCTCAATCTTCAAATTGATAATTTTCATTAATTCTTCGCATTTGTCTCACGAGGTGTTGGGGCGATATTGGAAGATTATAGGCACTGCCACTAGAAAGAATAATTTTTTTCCATATTAACAAAGATTAAGCACTCCGGACACTTCTACGTGGTGTAATGGTTAACAAGCTTGTCTCCCTATATCAACTACGACTGAGTAGAGTGTTCTGTCCTCACTGGGTTCCCCATTCTTTGGGCCTTGTGCCACATCTAAACTACGCTTAGAAAATTATCATAGATTAATCACTCCGGATAACAAATATAAAATAAATCAAATTTTGTAAAAGTTAATAGAAAAAGTTTCATTTTTGTTTTAAAGAAACCACGAGAAAATGTACATATTTATTTTTGGCTTCCGTAGGGTGGGATCAATTTATAATAAATTTAATAACAAACCTATCCTTTTATATTTTTTTTTGACACATTCGTGGAATACCTGATCTATAGTAATAAAAAAAAATTCTGGTTTCAGTATCTAATGTACAATTCCACTGTCTTTTGAATTCACAAATTTTGGGATGATAAAAACATACTAAAACCTTCCACTATATCAAGATAAAACTGATACTTATTACGGAGCACCTCACCTACACTACACTTTTTATACACGACAATTGATATATTCTAAGTAAATTGTTTAAATAAGATGTTTGCAAAGAGTGATTTAAATGAAATATTTAATATCGATAAAATTGCTTTTTTAGTTTTAAGTTGAATAAGATGAAATAAAACTACCCGATTAAGAAAGCAAATAATATTCTGGCTCATTCCTGTTCTAAGAAGGGATGAGGGTATCCATTGCCCTGGGTTCAAAGTGCTATGACTGGTTTCAGGACCTTTCAATGTTTATTGCGTGAAGACAGTAATCTATGTTTGATATTTTTAAGCATTTTTTTTTTTTTCATTTTAAACTGAATACTCGTCCAGAACGTAAGTGACCATGGCTCTCCACAACTTTCTGTTTCTTTAACATCTGTAAACTGTGAATCTGTATGAGTGTTCATGGAGAAAGACAGTGAGGTTTTGAATTCCGAATTGACTTCATTGATTGGTTAACAATCAAGGCTAGCGAACTTAGTCTGACCTGTTAACACAGGTGGATGGAAAGGGAAAATATGAATTCGTGCTTTTCACAACGACGATAATGCGATGTAAACAAACTCTTGAGCCGGAACTTGAACTAAGTTCGCTTGATTGCATTTTTTCGCACTGATAACCGCAGTCCACTGTCATTTTTGATGGGTCTTATACCCATCAAAAATGTATGACATGGACCCTCACTTATTTTACGGCCACACATACACAATTTGGTGAATGTAAATGACGGAAAACGGAAAGTATTTGAGAGGTATAAGGGGCTCACATTCGCTAATCGCAGCTTCTATGATCCTCACAACATGTTCAATTTAAGACAAAATATTGTCTTAAACCAATATAATTAAAATTAAATTATATTACTTGTAGGAATTGTTGAAACTGACAACTTAGAATGGGTTAAAATGTGTTGCTTAAAAATTCATGATTTGAAAAATAGATCATTCATTTAAAAAAAAAAAACAAAAAAAAACAAAACTTTTCGTTTGAAGAGATGTGGATAATGTTTTATATTCTCGCTTTTAATTTTTTTCTAGTCATTAGTATTTTAGCTTTTAAATTAAAAATCCTCTATTGGGCGAAATGTGTTGAGCGTCTTTAACTTAAACACGGATCAGTACATTTAAATCGTATCTTCGATATTTGCATGGACCCCGACAGAAAACAAAAAACATTGGGGCTATTCTACAGAAACGCACCTCTCCAAGAAAATCTTTTTCTCCAAAAATTTCTTTCCGTCGAGCAAACAATTTAGATCACATATATACAATTTACTTTTCTAAATGTTAAGAGGAGGGGGGTACAGTATACTATGCAAACTCGTGGCAAATTAATACCCCTATAAAAGCCCCAAAAGTAAGAAATAATAATAATAATAATAATAATAGAGATAAGTAAGAATATGTTTTAATTAACTTTTATATTAACTTTTTTTTTTATTTCAACATGAAAGTTTGACGTGCAGTATATATATTTTTTTTCTTGCGTAGGGATCAATTTACAATTAATTTACGTTGCAAGCTGAACACCATCCTTGAAACTTGGAATTTTTTTTTTAAATTTGATATTCGTGATCCGATTTTTTTTTTAGATAGTAATATGAAAATAAAATTAAACTGATTATTTTTGCAGCATTACCAAAAAAAAAGGTTACCTTAAAATAAGAGTTTAAACAAAATAAGGTCAATAAAAAAAAAATGAATTCAAGTTACCGATAGCAGGTAAGAGGAAAGAGATTTTGCAAAAAATTCTGAGTGGTCAGTGTAGTGTAGGCCGTGCTAGTTTTTTTTTTTTTTTTTTTTTTAAGCAAGGATAGTGAATTTATTGGATTTCGATAAACTAATCGGCCCAGGGATTGAACTCACAAAACAAAATCAAGAAATTCACGAACCACCGTTTTCATCCACTAGGCTTCAGAGGAAACGGTGTGAACAATAACTGAACAATACTAAAATAAGAACTAGATAAGGTGTCCGTAGAGACACGGTCAGCGGAATGAGAACAATCTGTTACAAGGGTCAGCGCGAAATTCCCTAAAGGGTACCAGGATCGACAAGCTCCTGATGAAAGCTGGAGGGCACAGTGGTCGAAACGCTGGGATAATAACAATAAAGATGGAGGACAATAGACCGAACGTAACTAATGTAGATGCTGAATTTAACAAAAACTGACAAACATCCTTCCAGACACTAGATTCAAATTTGTACAGGCATCACTCGATGAGCAGTTGATGTACGGGCTATATATCACATATATAAGCATTCTATTATAATTGTGCTTGTCCCGCCCATTACGAGTTCGCACGACCATTACGTCCTGCCAATACCTCATAAATAATGAAATGTAAAGTTTTCGATTTCAAATCTTTTAATTTCTATCCCCTTACTTCTTAAAATAATGACCAGCATTCATATTTAGGATTGTTGTTGTAATATTTTGTTGAAATTGTTAAGCTCAAGTATTTAGCGATGTGATAGGGGAGGAGGCACGGTGGAGTAATGGAGAGCCGAGTTCGAATTCCAGTCGAATCCATTACATTTCACTTACTTTCCCTTGGGAAAGGTATGAATCCTCTTCTTCTCCCCACAGCCTTGTATGGCAACTGGTCTACCGCAGAAAGAAAGGGCAATCTACTGCGGGAAAAAAATCTGCCTCGTCCTGATTGCCTAAGCGTGTATCACGCATGTCATATAACTGACTGATAGTAGAATTTCTACAGATATTTTATTGTCATAGAACTCACCATAAGTTTATCCAATAATTAACTTAAGAATTAAGATTCATCACAATATTAAAATAGGAAAACTGAAATTTTAACTGGTTAAAACTCGTACCTATAATTATAATAATTGTTCCAAGATATACACACACATTCCTCACATATACGGAAAAAATTGAAGGGTTCTTGATATGATCAAAAAACGCTTTGAAAAGTAAGTTTGATTTTGGAAAAAGAATCACAACCCAAACTTTTTACCACACATACACACAATGTTATTAAAATATAAATATACTTTGCTTAATTAGTGTTTTTGTTTATAATTCAGTTTTGTACCTGTTTCTTCGCTGACGATAAGTACCAAATTTCAGATTGTTTATTCATATATAAAACTGCAGTTATTAGAGAATGTATTCGGTTTAAAAATACAATCAGTCAGTTAAGTGACATACGTGATAAACGCTTGGTCGATCATGTATCTTTCGTTTCATGATTAACTAGGCAGATTTTCCAGTAGTAGGTTGCCGTTTCATTCTACGATAGACTGGTTGCCAACCAAGCCTATTTAACCCATATCTGTAGGGAGAAGAGATGGATTCATACCTTCCCCGGGGGAGTATTTGCGTGTAATGAAAGTAAGGAAACCGACTGGAATTCGAAGTTGGCTCTCCAATTTCTACAGGTTCAGCCGAATCTCATCATGGGCTAACGTTATCAGTGGAGTTCTGCAAAGGTCTATATCTGGACCAACATAAAAATGACTTCAAAGGGCTCTGCTTTCTTTTTCCTGTTAACCAGTAGTTGTTTCCAGACAGAAAAGGAAATTAATTCCCACAATACAGATGTTCATTTCATTCAAATTGTGTGTATATATATATATATATATATATATATATTATATAGTCTTAAGGTGTGCTATTTTATGGGATAAGGTACTTAATATCAGAGATAGTGTGTGTAAATATAAAAGTGAACACTGAAGTCAACAATTAGTGGCCTGACAATTGCGTCAAGCATGAAACAGCCTGTCGCCTGAGTGTTGACTTCAATGTTCACTTTATAGAGAGAGAGAGAGAGTTCTTTATATATATATATATATATATATATATATATATATATATCATAAAGTCCATCATGTATTATTCCAGTATATATCATAAAGTCCACCAATTCCAATGTCTTATGTCAAACTCAATCATATTTCGTGCGCTCGCACATTAAAATGGCACAAGCACATGCAAGTCATTCACGCACAGTACAAAAATATCCATGATATAAGCGCATGATGGTAAGAGACTCAGCTGTTTTATAGTATAGATGAAAATATTAGACTAAAGAGCTAACAAATTTTTTTAAAAAAGCATTTCCGCCCGATGCCAAAGTCAGATAATTGAACTCTTAACCCACCCCCACCATTTCATCATTTATGAATGAAATTGTCAGTTCCTCTTTGAGGCTTTACTAAATGAAGAGTTTTACTACCACGTGAAAGCCATCAAATTCACTAATTAACAATAAATTCATTGATTATGTACGCGTAATTGACCTTATTTTGTTACCGCTTAATTTGCTTTTAATTCATTGTCACATTAGGAGGGGGGGAGAACGCTCTGACTATTTTTACTAATTTTAAAAACGACAAAATTGAAAAGCGTTTGGTTGTAAACTTGGGAGAAATGCTTGATTCTTTCTATTACAATTTAATAGGTTGTCTGGGTTGTAAAGTTATGCAAACGCCGGGTACGCGAACAATTGTTTGTTTGTCTCTATCTCTCTCTCACAAAGATTCATAGAGGTGGCATTTGGATCATTGAAGCAATTATTTTTTCCTTTGAGACAAATACGAGTTTATCAAACTGAAACAAGAACAATCGACTCAACTGGTGGATATTGGATAAAGGAATTTGTCAGTCAATGAAATCTATAAATTGATTTTATTTTGACACTGAGAGGGCATATATATATATATATATATATATATATATGTTTCTCAATCCTTTTTTTCTTTCTATTAAGCGGCTTAGAGATTATTATTTTTTTTTGTGCGTGTGTTTTAAATTTTGTATATGCCCAATGAATAAAAACATTTGATATCCACGGAATATTTAACGATACTTTGTGTTTATAATCGCGTAAAATAAATCACAATTTTTAAAGTTTATCAAAATATATCTTTATCCGATGACACATTTCCCTCAGTAATGCATCACTTCACTGAAAAAAGTGATTTTCTTCAAGTGGATTTTAAATACCTTGAAATGTTAGTGTTGTGCACACATGGTTGAGATTTAGAATTTTACGCCCAACAGTTCATTATGTGCGTGAATAATTCATTCCACTGAAACTATAGACTTTTACAAGTACTTGCCTTTACATCAACCATCTGTTCGCGGACTTAACAAATTGTAAGTTTCACATACAAGGATGCGTATATATAGAACTTTCATTAAATATATATATATATATATTCATTTCTACATGTGCGTGTTCATTAAACCTGATGATAAACGTTTTAGTTTCTCATTCTATTCTGACCTTGTGTCAAACCAAGCTAAGTAAACATCCATACATCACTATTTTGATGATGCTCGTAAAATAGCGTATAATTAGTAGAACCAAGCCAACACACATTTTGTATCAACTGGGTACATGGGAACCAAAGATAATTTAAAGAGAAAAGTTTTGACAAAAAAACCCTCTCTCTCTCTAGAGAGAGAGAGATGGAGTGTTTTGCAAACCAAACTGCATCTATTATTAATTTCTTTATCTATCATAATAAGGTCTTAGATTAGAAATTAAAAATTTAGAGTTTTATTTAGAGTGAATAGAATTTGTTGAAAGTGAACAATAGGCATTGCAACAAATTATTTTTTTGAAATTATTTGATAATTTTTATATGCTTAATTTTTTTATTATTAAATTCTATAAAAACTAAAAGTTAATGAGAGTCCATTTTTCTATGTAAATTCATGTAGAAAAGCCAAAAGAAAATATGTTCATAGCACTAGAAATAATTTTGAAATTCGTGATCCGGCGTTTTATTTTCATATTTAAGGATTCCAGATTGAGAATTGAAAAAATATATTTAATTATGTTTTTTTTTTTTTAAATCACTTTTTTTTTTGTTTTTCGCATATTTATTTTAGCTTACATACGGGGATCAATACAATGAATTTATTGCAGACAGGACCACCTTATTATGTGTGTGTATATATATATATATATATATATATATATATATATATATATATATATATATGTGTGTGTGTGTGTGTGTATGTATATATATATATATAT
Source organism: Acanthosepion pharaonis (assembly GCA_903632075.3). NCBI lineage: Eukaryota > Metazoa > Mollusca > Cephalopoda > Sepiida > Sepiidae > Acanthosepion > Acanthosepion pharaonis. The sequence continues at coordinate 501,294 of CAHIKZ030001413.1, forward strand.
GTGTGTGTGTGTGTATAAAATCATTTCTGGTTGCAGAAAATGCCACTATCTTACTGACCCCTATGTAAAGAGACGTAAAACTTTCATAATTCTAGTTGGTAAAATTAAATAAAACATCAATTTTTCGTCACTTAAACCGCTAAATTTGCTGCATGAATAAGCAAAAGTTTCAACTTTCCTACTCTTCTTGATGTTTTTTTAATAGCCAATGTATGCTAGCAACGAGGATAGCAATTCTCGTTTTTTTTTTTAATTAAAAGGTATAATTTATGTGAGAAACTCATGTGTAAGAACAATAAAAAAAATTTAAACTTGATCATTTGAAGTTATATTTACCGCGCAAATAAATCTAAAACAGCCTATATTACATAAAGGCCCAAACTGACAATGCCCTAGAGCCAGACTCACCTAAGTATCTTTATGCACTGTATGTGTACACTTTTTTTTTTTATTTCACAATAAAACGAAAAATAGAAACTAGAATAAAGTTTGGCGAGTGCCATCCTCACTGGGTGTCTCAAATTAGTGTCAGATGAAATCAATATTAAAAAGAAAAACCTATATAAAAAACATCAAACTGGTACTCCCAGTCGTGTCATACAGTTTGTTGACAATACGCCACATTTTGGGTACCCACTGAGGATTAAAATTACTTTCTTTCTACCTAATTAACCGTAACAATTTCGTTCGATCTTACTGAAAACCCTTGTGTCGCACTAAGCCAAGTTTGGTAAGCAAAGTTCAACAAATTATTTCATTTATTTTAGTCATATCAACAAACAAAATGACTTTAAAATCAAAACAACAATAACTGGACTAAACAACTTGAATTATATTGTTTTCGTAAGGTACCTGATCTTTATTGAGATTTCCATCATGAATATTTTGGTTTGGGGTACTTACTCATTACAAAATTACGGTAGTCAAACAACTTTTGTATGTAGAGGAGGGTAATTATTATTGGTTACATCCCTGACGCGAAGGGTTGGTGTTCGAGCGCTGGTTAAAACATAAATCTTGATTTTTAACGTAGGTTGGAAAAAAATCATCAGTATCGTACTTCACCACTTTTGTGATCTTGTGTTATTGCTGATCTGGAGAGTGATTTGTAAATTTTGTAAAGGGAGAAAGGAGCGTTGTACAGATGTTTTTTTAGACTCTCTAGTTAAACTAAAAAAGGTACTTTTGATGGACATCGGCTTATTTTGAAAAAAAGAAAAAAAAATCAATGAAAATAAAACTTCCTGACTAATCAGCACAAAAGATCCTAGATGTCTCAATTCGAACGTAAACTTTGAAAAAAAACAACAAACTATTCAATAAGGAGAAAGCGAATAGTAATTTTTATTTAAGAAAATAAGGTTATTTTAAGTACAAAAAAAAATTTCTATCGATAATTAAATTAGAGTTTTTAAAAATGTATTCTTGTCGAGTAAAAAAAATAGAAATACCTTGTTTTAAGCAAGTTTTAGACATTATTTTTTAACCGATGGTGAATTTTTTTTTTTTTTTTAGCTGTAAGGAAAATAACTTAGTTCACTGTTGTGAATTTATCTGGGTCGCCGTAGCTGAGATTTAAGAAAAGGGGAAATCTCTGTCTAAAGCTCCTTAAAGTTCAAGAAGTTTAATGTGCCCAAGTCAGTTATACACTCATTAAAATGTTTTTGTATGGATCTTTTAAACTTCAAAATACAGAAAGAAATAGCTTTTTACCCCATTATACTTTAAGAAAACTATAATTTTTATATCTGCTGGATCTTATTTTTTCTGTCGTTTCGTTGGCCTCTGTTAAAGCGTTTTTTTTTTTTGTTTTTTTTGTTTTTTTTTTACTACCTTTAAACGGCCTGCTATGATGTACTTGTACACAAACATGAGGACTAAGGAGACACTGAATTCGACCGAGAGATGGAAATAAAAAAGGGGTGGGGGTAAGGAAAGAGCACGGAAATATCAGAAAAGAATTGTTAGCTGGGGATATTTTTAGGGGACCTTTCTGATTATTTTTTTACTATTTAAAAAGCATTGCACATTTTGTGATGAACAGAAAACTTAAAGAAAATAACAGACTAAAAATCAAAATATTTTCATTTTTAGGACAACTAGCTAATCATGCCAAGATTTCACATCAGCTTCTGCTTAATATAATATATATATATATATATATATATATATATATGTGTGTGTGTGTGTGTGTGATATACAAGATGGTAGTTGTCCTACATATGGTTTTACTTTTAATCATTTGCTTTACACTTTTTACAGTACACAGTGTATTTACATTATTATTTACTATTTACAATATGGCGCGCGCACACACGCACACGTGTATATATACATACGATGTGTTAGGTTAACGGACAATTATCTGTTTATCTTTTAATCTGATATATATATATATAGCTGTGGGGAAAATGTATTTTTTAATCGTGTCTATTGAAGAAAGTGTTAAAAAAGAAAAAGTAAACACACTAATCAAAATATTTTCATTTGTCTTGTTGAGATATAAATAATAAACAAAAGCGAAATCACTTACCTACACAGGTGAAAAAAGCCAAAATATTAATGGCCAGTAAGATATAATTTCGAAATTTCCAGGTCGGTGATCTTGTAGACAACCCTGTCCGCCGACTGGTATCCAGATATACTGCACACGAGCAAGAATTAGACAAACGTTTAGACCATATAGACGTGAGGTAGGTCAAAATAAACAAATTCGAAATAACACTTGAAGGGATATTTTTCTGTGTTGACGTGATATTTGTTGTTGTTTTTGTTTGTGATGTAGGTAATATTGTTGTGTTTTTATTTACAGTTTTATTATTATTTGTTGGGGTGTGGGATCGAGTGTATGGGGTGGTGCTATAAACAGGCCATGTAGCCAACAGGGTCAAAGAAGGGTGTCTCTCGCAAAGAGAACCCAAATAGGAAGAAGAAGCAATTGTGTCAGTTGTAAATACACAGCTACAACCTAGTTTTTGAGTATAGCGATCCAAGACCTTCATTAAATCACTATTACTACAATTATTATTAGTAGTAGCAATATGGTTGTGGCCAGACGTTTTTAGATTGGTCTTGCAGACTGGCCGTTGTTGCTGACATGATCGAAGTGGTGGAGTCATTTTTTTGGTAGTTTTATTTTCCATAGTTCGTGCAAATCGTAACATATCCCGGATAAAAACTCCTCGGAACAGTACCTCCCCACTTCCTTGATCGAACTCACTTTCCTCTTCGTTTAATTCTTTACTGATTGCGATTTTTTTAAGCATACCAAAAAAGCTCGAACTGAATTCAGAGCCCGAAGAAGAAGGAACCTTACCACTAGCGACCAGTTTGCTAGTTTGAATATCAACGTCTACGTTAGTAGAAGCGAAAGAAGGAAGAAACGACGAAAAAGAAATAGTTTTCACCGAACTAGAAGGACCAACGCTACTAGTAGTAATGGTAGTTAGATTATTCGTAGCAAGAAAAATAGTGGCCGCCCGGCCGCCCGATAGCTGGACATTCTTTTTTAACTCCAGGCAAAAAGGATCCGAGACGTAAGAAAACCATTGTAGTAGTGTGTCTAATAATTCAGACAACCAGTCAGTGATGTATTGCGAAAGAGCCGAGTACAATAAGTCTACAGGATCTTTACTCACAGTCAGGGACGCATTTTGGTAGAGTTGTTGTTGTTGGTCGTAGTACATCTCCCATTTTAAGTACGAGCTACGGCGGAGGCCGACCCACGACATTTCACCAGGGTCTTCTTCTTGAATGTAATATTTTCGCCGGCTGTAATTATTTCTGTTTTTGATTCGTCCTGTCAAGATGTTCTTTGACCAGATCCGACAGCCACAGCCGTCGTAGTAGAAACAGTAGTCGCAGAGGTAGTCAACATTACCTCCATAATTTACTTTTATAAGTCTTTCCGACGTTGAGAGATGCTCCATTACCTTCCATTTAGCAATTTTTTTTTTTTATTTATTTATTTTATTTTATTTATTTATTTTTTTTTTGTAAGCAACTGGCAAAAAGAGAATTTGCTAGAAGTCGGGAGCTTTCCTGTCGGGCAATGACTGCTGTCAGAAAAATCCAGCTCCAATCTCTAAAATGAAGCTTACGTCTGTCCTGTCGTTAGAGACTCTGCATTTGATTACACAAAGTTCAGTACGACGAGCACTTGTGTGTGGAGGAAAAAAAAAAAGAAAATATATTTTAAAAAAAAAAAAAAGCTAAGTCACAAACACAAGCTAGCTTGGCTAGTAATACAACTCACATCTGACACTCTCGCTCACTGTCTTTACAACTAGACTGTTACATTAGCAGCAGCAGCAATCATAATAGTAGTAGTAGTAGTGACTTTACTAGGAGTAGCAGGAGGAGCTGCAATAGTAGTAGTAAACTATAGTAGTACTACTAATAGTCGTACTATTCTCGTGCCTTTGCGATATTTTGTTTTCTTCAATTAATAATTATTTTTATATATAAATTATTTTGTTCTTCGCAAGTAGTAAAGTTCTGTTCTACAAATAAAGAATCCTTTTTATAGAATAGCCGATTTAAAACTGTAATATTTTATTTAAAAGAATTATTTTTTTAATTAACGACGCCAGTTAACATTATTTTTCCCAATTAAGAATTAATTAACATTCTAAAAAGTCCCATTACAGATGTTCTAATTGAGGGAAAATTAGTTGTACTGCTACTTAGATTCGACTGATTTAGTTTAAAATGAACTTTTAAAAAAAAATCTTACGACTTCATAATTATATGTGTCAAAAAAAAAAAAAGGAAAAAAAAAGTGTTACCGTTATGGTTAATTTTTGTGGTGGCACACGATAATCATTGGGGGAAAAAACGTCGAAATACAATTAAAATAAATATCGCTATTTGTTTATTTAGATAAAAGATGATTTTATCGATTCAAATGCCGTCCCTAGTGGGAGACACCCTTAGAATAAGGTGTGGTTATATCCCCAGTGAGAAGAGTTTAAAAAATGAATATAAAAAAAAAAGGGGGAAAATGCTTTTGAGTTTTGCTTGACGTAGAGACTAAATGACAGATATTGTGTCTTCTTGACGTCAATTAATTTTAAGAGATGCGTTTGACAGGAGATTTATTTACTTATTTATTTTCTCGCGTGTTAAACAGATGGGAATGAGAAAAGAAAATATATATTTAAACTTATGAAGTAGTTAAATTTAGATTCTAAAACAGGTGCTCTTTCGAATCGAGTAGGCTTGTTTTACGAAGGAACTGTTATAGATAGATAGATACTATGAACTTATATAAGAACAAGTTTATGAACTGATTTAGACAGATAATGGACTTATGATGAATTGATATCATTTGATCAAATTCGATATAGAGAAAAGCGATAGACTGATTTCAACTTATATAGATGCTATGATGAACTATATTAGAGAGATAAGAAGAATATAGATTTCTGCTATGAACTGATTTTTATATACGTGTGTCACGAACTCAAATAATTTGATTTGATAGATAGACAGATTTGATATTTAAAGAAAACTTTTTTTGTTGAATTTTCTAGTTTATTGTTTTATTAAAGGCTTTCAAATTGAACTTTAAGTTGTCCTTTTGAAAATTTTATTCTTATTTCTTGGCTATTTTGTAAATATTAATTTATCTTAAATCTGATAAGCAAAATAATTTTTTTTTTTTCTAGGTAGAAGTTGATTTTAAACCACGTTCGGACTGGCAATGATTTCTTAATGAATGTGATGTACCCATAAAGGATGTGTGCACTCAAGAAAGAAGTTAAATGTCAATGGAGATTTCAGGTGGACGATAATAATGTGGAAAGCAATGCGTACCCTATGTCGAAAGCGATGACAGCAGTGCATTCGACTTTATACGCCTTCGTCGTCTCCCTAAATAATAATAATAATAGCAACAACTAAAGCGGTTGTAAACACTTCATCTCACAGAAGGAAAACAGGTTAAATTCAAAGATTGAAAAGGCAGTAGGCGGAGGGAATAACGGGAAAAGAAGAATGAAAATTTAAAGAAATAATAAGGTAATGAATGAGTGAAAAGAGAGAGAGAGAGAGAGAAGGAGGAGGAAGAAAGTAGCGATTCGTTGAGCTGTAGGGTCGAAGTGTTAATGTTTACCAGCGTCACTGGAAGGTTTATTTCCTTCTTTCTTTTACACACACACGCAAACGAAGCATATGTCGGATATCAGACCTACTTCAAGTTTTTTTTTCTTTACATCCCCCAAAAAACAGAGGGTGACTGTCGTTGTTACTAAAAAAAAACACCTACTTCTGTTACAGAAGCCGATAATTAATCGTTTTATCAAAGATCGTGGTTAAAACAAATGATCAAATCAAATCTATATTTAAAGAAAGACGGAATGAAAACTTTCGTTCACTGATGGTAAATATTTTATCCTCCACCGTCAATGTAGAAGGAATTGTGCCGTCGCCTTTTAATTTCTTTTCTTTTATTAATTTCTTGATTCGTTCCTTTTTCGCCCCCGGGACGAAGAGATCGTCGTTCTAAAAGTGATGTAAGTTGTTAGATTCAAGCTGATGTCGGTTGCTTGCGAGGTTTCATTTTTGTTTCTTTTCTACACAGGTTACCTAAAAGGAGAAACAAACAAAAAACATTATCAGGTTAATTTTGACGAAGAAGTGATTAAAAAAAAAGAAAGAAAAAAAAAAAAAAAAAAAACAAACAACAAAATGAACACGTGATGCAAATGATGAAATATTCAATTGATTCTATTCCGACAGTGACGCATAAATTCATGGCCACTTACATTTTTTTTTTTTTTATATTCAAAGCACAACTTTGAGTGCTGAAACAGGCTAAGGCAGATTTTTTGTTAAAAATGTGCTTAATCATCATTCTTCCATATTGTCAGTATTTTTTTTTTTCATTTATTCCATTTGTTCGAATCGTGAGTGTTGTGGTAGGATAAAGTCAGTGGGAAGCGATTAAAAAAATGAACCCGAACATTTGCCCACAGGTATCGGGTTCAAATGCAGTTGGAGTTAAAATACAACCATGATTAATATGTTATTTTTTTCCTCTTCTGTCAGAATTTGATGTGCCGTTGTCTAATCAGCAAATTAAATAAGAAAATTTTGAAGCATTCGTTTGATAAATTCTACCAATTCCTGCGAAGATTGTATTTCGAAAAAAATATAGGTCGACTATCTAGAGGATAATGCTAATTTCTGCGAAAGTCCGAGCTGGGAACATAAATTTGAACATTTTATTAATATATATATATATATATATATATATATATAGAAAAACATAACACATCATCGAAGATATGTTTAGTTTTTTTTCCTTCCTGGTATATATCATATTGCTCTGTATATAAGTACATTGAACTCTTTTCAGGGGATCAATCTTTTTTAATATTGTATATTAAAAAGACCTACTTGGATTATCCTTACTTACAGTTATATATATATATATACTTATATATATATATATATATATATATATATACAATCTTATAAATATAAGTAATTATACACGTCTGGAAAAACCTTAGGTGTTTTGGCTTGTAAATAAACAAACCAATACCCAAGGAAAAAAAATAAGGGATAAAAAAAGAAAGAACTAAGAACATGTAATTACAAGCGAAAACAATCGTCCAGAATCCAAGCTCAGAGTCCAAAAAAAAACCCTCCAACACGAGAAAAGCAAAAGTAACTAAATAAAGTGCTCAATACACTAAGTTGAGCAAATCTAACTATGAACCTAAAAAGCCAGGCAAACCTACCTAGGTTTCACCTACGCGGATCGTCAGGGTACACTGTATATATATATATATATATATATATATATATATATATATATATATATATATATATAATTTTGTGTGTATGTGCGTATATATATTTTGAACAATAAAAATATTGAAAAAATTAAAAAATTTCAGACACACGAGGTTGTATATTAATACTGTTTGGGTTTTATTATTTCAGTAAGATTCCTCGACTAGTTTCGGCCAGCATGGCCATCATCAGAGAAAAAATTCCTGCTTGATAGTAGCAGTGACCAACAGGAATGAATAACTTACTGAAGAAAATTAACTTTATCTGTAGTTTTCATTTGTTTTTTCATCGTTAATTTTGGTCAGTATATATATATATATATATATATATATATATGTATAAAAGTGAAGCGAACACTCAGGGGCGCCCGACGATAATGTTTAGCATGAAACAGACGGTCGCCTCTGAGTGCTGACTTCAATGTTCACTTTTATATTTATATTTACATATACTCTATCTCTGATATTGAGCACTTTATCCCATAAATATACCACACTTTAAAACTATATTTCTGCATATATATATATACCTCTGTGTGTGTGTGTGTTTGTATGTGTTTATTTGTAGGAAGTTTTTAGAATGGATTTTTCATACTTTATTAATTAAACGTTATTTTTAGTGGATACCCATATTTTAGTAGGCGTTATGTTTACCGTCCTGAATATTCGAGAAATATATCTTCTCTATGTGTGTCTGATGAGATGTAATGGAAAAGCTTATAAACGACGCGTTCCGCCGACGTTGATTGGTCTCGGCTTCTTCAGGTCGGAAAGAAAGAAAAAACTATATCCAAGGAAACGTGTTGGAATTTTTGAAGAGAAGAGGAACAATAAATAAACCTGCCTTATCAGATCCGACGATTAGAAACCAGAAAGTGTTTGTTTGTCATTCATTTTGACCTGAA
>CAHIKZ030001413.1:512500-522500 GCA_903632075.3 Acanthosepion pharaonis
TGTGTGTGTGTGCTGGGTCATAACCAAGTGAAGTATTTGATTTCTGTTATTTCCACTTTAACAAAAAACCGTTATTAACAACAAAAAATTAAATGGACAAAGGATAAGGGCTACGCTTCTTAAAATTATTTTGGGGATTTCCTGGAGAGATGGTGCACTAGGAATTTTGTTGATTTGTTGTTAAGTTCTTTTCTTTATCAGTCCCAAAGCTCCAGCTACAACAGGAATAATTTTAGTTTTCAGCGGCCATCTTTTTCTATTTCCATATCCAGGTTTTTGTATTTGCTTAGTTTTTCAAAAAACTTCGCTGAGATGTTTTTGTCATTTGATACGCTCATGTCAGTCAGTGTGCAACCGTATACTTATCTGTCTTTGATAATAATATCTGGGCTATTTGCTTGTATTATTCAAGCTGGACTAAAAGGAGAATCCCAGAGAATGGTAACATCTTCTCCCTCAAATATAGATTCATGATGATGTTCATACCAGTTTAACAGCTTCTTATTCCGTAGTGACGAGAGTTCTTCCAACGCAGATACTGACCTACCCCGTGGAGAGAACAGCGCTCCAACAAAGTGACGCTGGATGATAAATACACGAGCCCAATATATCCCTCATGACACCCAGTTTGATAAGTGTATAACAGGAACATGCACCGCAGCCAAATGTACGTGATATGGTGAGAGGTTTTGATGAAAACAGCGCATAAACTTGGTGGTTCGATCTGGTTAGAAATAATTTTCCGGCCGGGCAACCTAGGTCACTCAGACAATTTCCAATTAAGGTTTTTCCAAGTATTTAGATTTCAAGGTCGTCTTGTCTGCCTCATCTCACAGACTGGAAAAGAAACAAACCTCTCGACCTCGAGATACAAACCAACTACTTCCACTCGTGATATAGAGATGTACAGTGCATTAACCCCTGGGGGATGTGCCCAAATTGTTATGGCCAGGCAACTGACAAGTAAATCACTGTTAATGAATGTGATATTTACTGTAGCCCATCTAAATTCACCAAGACAAAACATGTACTTATTAACAGATACAGAAAGCGAACGTGCCCATAATATATCTATCTATCTATCTATATATATATATATATATATATATGTGTGTGTGTGTGTGTGTGCCAGGTGGAGGATTAGGGCATTATTATTATTATTATTATTTACCTTTGCTGTGTAGTACAAATGGTCACCAAACTTCAATCAGACTTCAAATGAAAACATTTTTTTTATTTGCATCAGAAGATGCAAACAGATGAAGCGCCATACAATCAGTTGTATGACTGTGGTTATTGCATGAACTCAAATCCACACAAGATGGGACAAATATCAATAATTACTACTACTACTACTACTACAATAATAATAATAATAATAATAATAATAATTATTATTATTATTATTATTATTATTATTATTGACATGGCGGTTCATGCAGAGTGTAATGTATCTTGGAAGATCTTCAAAACACTATCAAAATACAAGGATCTTGACGTGGAAATCTCGAAAACGTGGCATATGAGAACATCAATAATTCCTGCTGTGGTTGGAGCCCTCAGTTTGATTGGAAAAGGTTCCGATAAACTCATGGAAGGGAATCCTGGTAGTTCATGCCTTAAAGAAATGCAACAAATTGTACTCACAAGTAGATCTCGCACATTACGAAGAGCTGTATGTGTGATCTTACAAAAAAAATGATCAGTGGACAATATCATGAAACCATTTCTGACCTTAGGTCTCTGGTTGGGACCCAGAAAGAAATGTGTATACAACATAAATCCAAGGAAATAATAATAATAATAATAATAATAATAGCAGAGATTCTGTCTCTGCACTTTCTAGCATTCGTCAATCAACAATGATTTTTTTTAGAGGATTTGTCATTATCAGATTACTATTCCCTCGGACGGACATCCCCATTTTTGTTGTTTCTATCAAAACGTTTCATCCATCGTGCTCTCTTGTCTCTCCCCTGCATTCAGTAAATTTCAAAATCTTTGAGACGATTTTTTTTTTGTCTTATTCTTATAAAATGATACTTTTGGACTAAAATCGTCATTTTGTTGTTTTTATATCAATATTTTAACCACTCTAATCTCCGACATTTCTGTCGTATTTTACAAGGTCGAATTTTTTTTTTTATCTCTGGTTGGGCTAGTGGTGCCACTTCTTGGAGAGAGGTACAAGAGGTGCATGATATCAGAAGCACAAACTCCATCGGGTTGCATTTTACAATGAAGTTCATCATGAACAAGGTTCAAGAGCCACTCCGGGTAAGGGTCAGAGAATAAGAAACACAACCCCAAACAAGGTGACAAAGTCACCAAGACGTAAGTGAAAGCGAAGGAAAATATTTTATAAGGAAGCGGAAACCTAATCTTAAAAACTAAACAAAGATAAAAAAAAAATTCTACGCTATTTCAAAAGATCGAGGAGGAGTGTACAAGAAGTAGAAATGTTATCCGATTTTAAATGTGTTTTTCCATTTAACCAGAAATATATTCTTAAATTCTGGGGCCTGTTGGTGATTTACAATGGGCATGACAACTGTTAGTACCTGGTAAATGGTTATAGGAGAGTAATATGTGCAAGAGCTGACTCATCAGCCTTTTCATCGTCAATTACTGAAGCATACCAGGAACAAGACTACTTTTCATCAAGCTATCTACACACTACGCAAGAAGAATTGGGTTGATGCCTTTTTCGATGTGCATGGACGTTAGATGCAATATAAGCAATCTCATTCAAAATCCATACCTTCTTTAAGTATCTTGCCTTGATAAATTTCCTCAAGGAACGAAACGCGTTGGCATAACAAATTTTCTCCATGTCATTACTTTTATTAATATTGTCATTACACACAAGTTTTATTTTATCTAATTTTTACACACACACACAAACACACACACACACACACACACACACACACACACACACACACACATATATATATATATATATATATATATATATATATATATATATATATAATGTAAATCTATTTAAACACGGTGGGTGCAAAACCTGGACAATTTTCAAATAAATGGACATCTGAGGAAAAATGCAAAAAGGAAAGCATCAGAAACCTCTGAACAGGGCGGAAGAAATCGTCCAGTACCTTAAATCTCTGGTACAAAGAAAAAAAAACCGAGTACTAATATATATATATATATATATATATTGCTCTGTATTAATAAATATATCGTTCTCATTTTTGTGGACCAGTTTTAATATCTTATATTACTAAGATTCACTTGGATTATATACCAAAGAAATTTTTTTTTACCTTTATATATATATATATATATATATATATATATATATATGTATGTATGTATGTATGATGGGTGGCAGGTACCCACGTGATGTGGGAATTTTCATCAAAGATTCTCCAATTTCTATAAACCTGATGGTTCTTACTTGATCGTTTATAGTCACACATAACTTATGGATCCCGATAGGGACTTTATCAGGAGAGCCTTAATCTAGCGACAAGACTCAAAGATAACTGCAGACTACCTGAACCACATAAAACTCGACTAGATTGATAGTAAATAACATCTGAGAGTCGTTAATGCTCGAATCATATATTGAAGATACACCACGGGAACTAGCGATTACCGATGGTGTCCCGCTGTCCGCAGAATCGTCTTGGCAATGTTACCACTGGCGGACCGCTAGAGGCCCACCGGTGGTTGCTACCAGAGGACCTCTGGCGTTGCCGTCGGTGTTACGCCAGCGGGCCACTAGAGGCCTGCGTGTACACACACACACACACACACACACACACACACACACACACACACACATATATATATATATATATATATATATATATATATATATTAAGGTAATCATTATAAGTAATATATTTTCTGGGGAAATAAATTTTAGTTTATAGATGTGACCTGTTGAACCAAGAAAAATATAGTTTCTGGGGAAATAAATTATAGTCATGGAACCTTAAGGTTGTCTCTTTCTTAATTATTTAATATATATATATATATATATATATATGTGTGTGTGTGTGTGTGTGTTAAGAAAAATCTATGACAACGCGGGAAAAACGATATATCAAATGCTCATTGTAATGAGTCTAACCATAATTTTGATTGAAAAAATGCTACCTTAATTAAAAGAGAAAGTCATTCACTAAGACGAAAATATATAGAAATTTCTTTAATCGCCAGATCGTCTACAGAAAATTTTTGCCAGTTTCTCACAATATTTTACCTTCCTTGGCAGATCTTCTCTTATCACAATGTCGGTTATTTAATAAGGAAAGCCGGAGAGCTGAGTTCGAATTCCAGTCGAATCCATTACATTCACTTACGTGCTAATACCCTTGGAAAAGGTATGAATACTCTTCTCCCCCACCCCCATCTATGGGTAAATAGCTTGACAGACCGGGTTCTATAACCTTGAATGGCAATTGGTCTACCCCAGAAAGAAATGACAACCTACTGCGGGGGAAAAAAACTGCCTCATCAGTTATATATCGAAAGATACATGATCGCCTAAGAGTGTATCACGCATGGCACATAACTGACTGATAAAAACATAAACAAAAAGAAATATATACTAAATGAAATCGGCTCAACTCTATACGCAAACACAGATTTAAGAAAGATGTTTGAATTTAAATTAAAAATTTCAGCGTTGCCTCTTCTTCATGCACATATGTAATTACATCATCGTAAACATCACTTTAATCTGATAAAGTCCTAAACGACCAAACGCGTCATGGGAAAAATCATTTTCTACATTGTCATAGATTTTCCTAAAAATTGTTCTGATATATGAAATTTTATGTATCGTTTTGTGTGTGTGTGTGTGTGTGTGTGTGTGTGTGTGTGTGTGTGTGTGTGTGTGTGTGTGTGTGTGGAACGAGAGATAACAATTAGATATAGTGAAAGAGAGTCCAGACATTTTGAATGTTTCGAAAATCAGCAGCGCAAACTTGGTGTAACTTGACAACCAATCATTGGAGACCTTACTGACCATGCATGTGCGCTCTTGTATTGGGTCACTCAGGCATGAGGGGTTTTTTTTCTGCTGGGATCGTATCACCTCGGTCTATTAGCCACATCAGAAATTTAACTCCCTCTCGACTTCTAGCTTTTTCCCAAAGTTAAAATAACCGCGGAAAAGGAACTTTTGAGCCTTGAAAATAGTTAAGGAGCCTGTGAAAATTGAGCAAGGATATAACCTTCTCCACAGTAATCCTAATCTGTCAGATGATTAATTTAATAAGTATTATGTAATATAACAATGAAACACTGACTGAACTTTGTCAAGATTGAGAGTGGCAGTAATAGATTTGTTTTCTGTTTATATTGCATGGACAGCTGTCGTATTGTTAAATTGCACACTCTACTCTTCTCTTCTCTGTTTCGTTTATATATTATATATATATATATATATATATATATATATATATATATATATATATAAACCTGAAATTATTTGTTGTTATTTTTTACCTGATTGGATTAAACAATGTTTAATACAATCCAGAAAAATAAATATAGAATTTTGTGCTAAAATGAACAGTGAAATTTAGTGCTCTTTGGTGCGATTTCAAGCCGCGTTTATCTTTTATCCCATTCGATTTGACAAGTCGTTAAACTACTGTTCATAACACAGTTTGAAACCGAATCGAAGACCTGTAAATTGAAAATCCACTAAGTCGGACAGATTCAAAAGATGCCAAGTTTTAACTTGGCATCTTTTGAATCACAGAAGTGCAGAACGTCAGATTTTTTAAAATTTTACTTTTCTTCAGATGAAGGGAGGTGAAAAAATATATCGGATTTCTTCGAACCTTCTCTTTCTTATTGTAATGAGGAGGTACTGTCTGGGATAAATGACATTCTCTAGGCAAAGTTATTTGAGAGGCGTTACCTTAATAACAAGAAAGGTTTCCTGTACAGAAAGAAAACAGTACGAATGAATGGGATACATAGATAGATAGATAGATAGATAGATAGATAGATAGATAGATAGATAGATAGATAGATAGAAGTGAAAAAAGAAATTAATTCGGTAAACGATGGAAGGTGGGAATATAGAAAGGACACTGAGGAGATTATTTCGATACTTACTAGGAGCGGAATATATCAAAAGTTTCGCATCTAAAAGCTGATGAATGTAGTCAATAGAACAAATAAACGAAGGTTATAGAAACAGTGGCTGCGTTTAAAAATACGTGAGTACTTCCTGTAAAAAAATTATAGACATACATACACACACGCGTTGGCGTAAAGCAATATATATTGGATACCCAATCAAACATACTACTCATTAGTTATGACTACAAACCAGTTTGTTAAGCATTACACCACAAGATGAGCATATATATATATATATATATATATATATGTGTGTGTGTGTGTGTGTGTGTGTGTGTGTATTGCTATTTATATAGTGTAGGGATATTTATGGGAATCTGCACATGTTGGATCGCACCCTCACAGTATTTTTGCCTTCTCTGAATGAATGAATATAACCGATGAAGCAGACTACATTACAGAAGCAGGTGGTTGTGGGCGATAGTTAAAATGATTTCCTCTCCGTCCATTCAAACTGAATCCTGGAGAGCGAAAAATTAAATGAATAAATAAATAAATGATTGTCCGGAGGCAAGATTTTTTTTTTTTTTATTTTGAGGGTTCATTGTAAGTGTGGATGTAGATTGATTGCAAAATGGAAATTTGACCAACAGCCGAAAATTCTATAAATAGAGTTTTTTTCTTCCAAGGAAAAGAAAATAAAAGAAAGAAAGAAAGAAAGAAAAAGTCGGAAGAAAGAGAGGAAAAGATGAAAGAAAGCATGAAAGAAAAGGTCGAAAAATTAAGAGAATAAGTCAAACGAAAGAAAGATTGACAGAAAGTCAAAAGAAAGACAAAAAGAAGAAATAAGACAAAAGAATGAAAAAAGAAGGAAAAAGAAGGAAAAAGAAACGAAAAAAGTCAAAAGAAGGAAAAAAGAAAAGAAAAAGTCAAAAGAAAGAAAAAGAAAGTCGGAAAAAATTAATTAAAATCAAAAGAAAGACAAAAAACAAGAAAAGACTAAAGAAGGAAAAACAAATCGAAAAAAAGGAAAAACAAATCGAAAAAAAGGGAAAAATCAAACCGAAAAAAATTGAAAGAAAAAAAGAGAAAAATCCAAAGAAATTTTAAAGAAAAGTCAAAAGAAAGGAAAAAAATAAATAAGGGAAAAAGTAGAAAGAAAGAAAGAAAGAAAGAAAGAAAGAAAGAAAGAAAGAAAGAAAGAAAGAAAGAAAGAAAAGAAAGTAAAACGGAAAGTAAAAAAAAAATCAAGGATGAACAAACAATATAAGCGACAATCAAGATGACATTTCAAAATGTTTTTAAAGCAAAAGATTTTTTTTTTTAAATCCTAATAAAATAATAAAGTAAACAAACTTTTAGATAAAATTCTTGAATTAACCAAGCGGGTGCTGGCAATTTCCGCTCCTGACCAACGGTTGGTCATTTTGTTCTCGGAAGTGGGTAGGGCCGAGGACTTTTCAGCACTCCTTCCTGCATACCTTACAACCTTCCCAACGCATTGTGCACCTATCAGAGATGATATCATTCGATTTAAAACATTAATTAAAAAGAACTCTACCGTGTTTATTGCAGAAAGAATGACTTAAAACCAGTTAAAACAACAGACTGCTTGTGTATATATATATACGATGCACACACAGGTAAAAATATCTGGGACACTTTTTTAATGTAATATTCTTTCACCCGTACATTTGTATAGAATTGGGATTTAAAATCTTCGTTTACA
Organism: Acanthosepion pharaonis; assembly: GCA_903632075.3. NCBI lineage: Eukaryota > Metazoa > Mollusca > Cephalopoda > Sepiida > Sepiidae > Acanthosepion > Acanthosepion pharaonis. The sequence continues at coordinate 520,305 of CAHIKZ030001413.1, forward strand.
CACACGGTGGACAGAACCCAAATTATTGAATGAATTATTGAATGCCTGGTATCTGAAATGTTTCAACCAAACCATTTATACAGAGGATAAAAGAGTTATCTTTATTTAAATATTTATGTTTAAGGAAATTATAGCAAATACTTAACTAACAGTCTATAGTATTTTCTCAAAGCTTCGAAACCCGTATGTGCGGTCATGAGGCAAAATAGCGGTTTATAAAATATCACAGAAGATGTTCTCTTATAGATATAAAACCAGCGGATTTGGGGGGGGTAATTTTATATCTTTCGACAATTGATGGCCGAAGCTAGAATTTTGTGTCTGTGATTTTAATTTGAAACGACTATATTTGTCGCGTAAGGAAATTCGGATTTTATAGAAAAAACAGAAAGAAAACTCCTCCCCTCACAAGAAAAGAAGAACAAGGACAAGGTTATAAGAAAAAATAAAGAGAAAGAGAAAAGAAGGATGAAAAAATAATAATAATAATAATAATAATAATGGATCAAACAACAAATAATCTGAACATCGAAATCAAATTTAAAATTCGCTGAAAAAAAGAAGAAGAAGAAGAGGAAGAAGTTGGTTGTCGTCGTTTTCGAAGCGAGAAGCTGGAGAGACGAACAGAAAAACATGATTAACCTGTATGCTGAGGAGAGTGCTGGTGCGTTAGAGAGACTTATTGTCACTTGATCTCTAGTAAAAGCGATGAATTCCTAATAGTATGAAAATTCATATAAGGCTACTAATAAAAATACTGAGAAGAGTGGTGGAATATTGGAGTGGCGTACTGTCACTTGACCTCTAATGAAAGCCATTTTTTAAATGCCCACATAACTTTGGAATGTAAGGGACCATGACTCTCCACAAATTATCGTTCTTTAATAATATCCTCAAATTATCAGGCTTCTTTGGAAATATCGTGGAGTGATTTTTCAAGAGTTTTTTTTGTTGTTAAGCAAGGCTTAGTGTTGGGTATGATGATAAACTACACCCGGCATCAGGGCCACTGATCGGGAGAGTGGAGGTTTTGAGGAGCGTGGAACCATCTTTTAATTGCTATTGTTTCCATGTCTACCCCGACTCGGGGTGGTAGCACTTGTTAGGGTCCCAACTATGGACAAATAGTGAACCCCCAAGCAAAAAGAAAACACTGTAAAAGTATCAACATTCATTTTTATAGTAAAAATACCAGCAATATATATGAAAAATTACCAACAATATATATTTATATTAAAATTACCTACAATAGAATTTTAAAGTAAAATAACCGGCAATGCATTTTGGAGCAAAATCACCAACAATATATTTTATCTGTAGCTGAAGGCATACGATTACTTTTGAAAATATATTTAGTTGGAGCCATAAAGCTGTGTTCAATATATTTCAAATTAAATTCCGGCATTAAATGACCCATATGGTGTTGATATGCCGTTAAACAAACAAATTAATTAATCAATCAAGCAAGGCTAAAGAGCCCAGTCTACTCTTCTATTTAAACTACAGCTGGATTTATGCAAGGGCATTTCTGCGAAAGTGAACACGTCAGACTGGGCTGGGATTTGAACTCGGCTCGCCGTTTCAAAATTCCTCGCCGATACTCGTTACAGTAACTTGCGTGAAAACTCAACTAGTGCGAAACAAATGTTTAGTAGTAGTAGTGGTGGTGGTGGTGGTAGTCGTGGTGACAGGGTTTATGAGAAAGGTGGAGGTTGGAAGCTATTGTGAATTCGAGAGGCGGGGCGATTGAAACCGAACGAAGAACGATTGACAGGCACTCTCATTTCCCCCCTCTCCGACATTAGACGAAAAGAGAAAACAAAAGGAGAGGTGTGATGATAATATATAGGGAGGGGGATAAGCTTTACTGACACATGTCCTGGGCGTGGCTTCAGCGTTTAAAACAAGCTGCACGAAACAGGAAATTTGGGATCTCACCATGAAAGGAGAGTAAAGATGAGAAGATATTTACTATGTTAGCTTAGTCTGACATAAGGCTACACCTTTGAGTTACTCAGTGAACATAGAACACTCTACATTGTATTTCCTATATTACCACAAGGCTGTATTAGCACAAGGTCTACTAGGAATCAAAATTCATAATAGCAGTAAAAATTTGCGAGAAATATGACAGCAGGGCGAAATTTGATATACGACAGGTTTATTACAGTTTTTGCAAGTATATGAATATACTGA
>CAHIKZ030001413.1:527500-545000 GCA_903632075.3 Acanthosepion pharaonis
GTCACTTTCCAATGTGCCTGATTTGGCCCGCCTATACCCGACTCTCTGCAGCGGTGGCTTAACTCTTGAAATAACGTCAACAGTTAATTTTGTTTAATGTTTACCTTTTTTTTCAGCGTTCCGTAGTCTCCTTTCTAAATGAAAATACCAAAGTTAAATATAAAATTAATGTTTTTAACACTGCCACGAAAGCGATAACACTTCAAAACTGCTATTTTATCATTCATAATAGTTAATAATATATAAAATGTCATTTTATACAATTTTTTTTTTAAATCAATTCACCCCAAACAAGTCGATAATGACACTTAAGACGCAAAGAGCTACTGGGAATGAAAGAGAACGAAAAGACTTTAGAACGAACCGTAACCCTAATCCTAAACATGAAACAAGTGATAAACTTTACTCCTGGTCAGCACACTCAGGAGGAGTGTAAACCGGATGACAGAAATATTATATATTCGTTTTTTTTTTTTTTTTTTTTGTTTGTTTGTTTTTTGTCAAACCTATAATACGGACAAATGTAGAAATTGCATTTGAAGAAAAAAGCTATTGATAAATGAACAATAAGATCTTGATGAATGAAAAAGAATCAAGGGTGAAGTCGGGCAAAACAATGAGTAATATCAATGAAAATTTAATGATTTGAAGGCTGCGAGAAAAAATGAGTAATGAACTTCAACGTATCAATTAGTACTTATTTAATATTATTTAAAAGCGGCGAAGAAGAATGGTTTCTATCTGAACATAGAGACAACTGCATTCACTGGGTGCCCCATACTTTCGGCCTTGTGCCACATCTAAGCCGGGCTTAGAAAATCACTATAGACAGCTGCATTATTTTCCACAGTTTTAAACCCGTTGGATCCTTGCTCAATGGCTGGATTGAGATGAGAAGCTGAAAGATCAACACAAGTAAGCGTACGGAAGATCTGATTAACTTCATCAGAACGGTCATGCCAATAGAACATAAACTCTTTGTAAAAGGTAAACCTGAATCCGAACTGGATACATTGCGTTTAGAGAATTGGAGAAAGACCTGATTGAAACATAGAAAAATAATTATGATAAGTCATTGAATTTGTATAACTCTACCAATAACAACAAAGCAATTACAACACAAAACATAATTGTGAAATACAGAATGAATCTCAAATTTTGAATTGAACTCAATCTTCCCAAAATAAAAAGAAATTTGTCCCAGCAACAATTATTATTAAAACTAAAAACGTTGATTTTGTCTCAAATTCTGAGTTGAGTTCATTATTTCACAGTCATTCAAATGAGTGTAAGATTTCAAACAATAGAAAGGTAACAACTGTTTTACATGTTGCGCGAAACGTTTACTTCATTACATTATTTTTATGTCAAACTTTTCTTTTTTCTAAATCTTATAGAAGTATCTTTATCCTTGAATGATGAACAAACTGTTATCCTCTTCCGCTGCACCTATGAGACACGCTGCATTATTTGAGAATCATTGCATTAACATGATATTTCTTATTTTATGTCAATATACTTTTATCTGCAAGTTTCTACATTCAAGATAATACGTGGTGGTACTGAAAATTTCCTGTACACACTTTGATTGTACTGTTCAACAGAAATGTAAGCACAACTAGTGTACACTGGTAGCCAACCTAATCAGTCAGTCTATTTTACATGTTTTGCTATGTAGTGTTGGGATGTCTTTGTAATTTTTATAATGACTGACAAATTTGAGCCACATGACCGCATCAAGTGTTATGTAAAGTTCAAATAATCTACTATCAAAATACTTTCTTAAGCATTCACTGAAGATTCTTTTGACCAAACCCAGCTTTTTAAGTGGCATCCATGTTTCAAGGCTAGTTACGTGCTGATTCAAGATGTTAAATTGTATAAGTCACCAGCAAAACACAAAATTTTGGAACCACTGCTATACGATATGAACATTGGAGCCGGTCTTAATATAGAAGAGTCAAACAGACAATTCAAAATTCAAAGTGAAAAGTCGATTTGAAATAAGGAAGCCTCATTCCATAACACGAGCTTTCACATTCCCTCTCCAGCCAATATTCCGAATAATAAAACAATTCATAATCACAACAAAATTCCGATTTTTATTTCGATCACTACGACTTGCAGTTGAACGAAACATCTACTTTATTATATTATTTTTATGTCAAAATTTTCTTTTTTATAAATCTTATATAAGCATCTTCGTACTTGAATGATGTACAAACTTTTCTTCTATTTAACTTAAGTCTAGCACAGGGCAATTAATGTCGAGCAACCATTTTGTATCGAACTCATTATACATAATAGCAACGGTTCTCTTCTGTCCTCAGAAAAAATTGCCAATCATATTTAGATCCAGCTACAATAGAACTAGATAAGTTTGCCTATCGCCTGGTTCACACTCCTCCCCAGTTTTTTGAAAATGAGTAGAGATTTACTTCTTGTTTCCTGCTTAGGATTGGGATTCCGATTTCTTCTAAAGTCTTGTAATTCTCTTTCACTCCCAGTAGCCTCTTACGTCTTAGTGGCATTATCACCTTGCTTTGGGTGAATTGATAAAAAAAAAAGCTACAGAAAAAACAATGGAACGCTTAACCATACATCTCAGAAAGGCAGAATTAATCAGACAAAAAAAATTAACAGAAAGAACAATAACGCTGATATTCTTCCTAACTATAAGTGGGCAACTGATAAATCTAAAATACTGGGCGATAGGTTTTTCAGGATCCTACTCCATATTTTGTAGAGGAATTAAAGTTTTATCCCTTATTTCCTGTTTAGGAACTGGTTTCCGGTTCCTTCTAAAATCTTTTCATTCTCTTTCACTCCCAATAACTCTTGGCGCATTAGTAGCATTGTTGCCTTGCTGAAGGTGAAATGATTAAAAAAATATTAACACATCTTTCAAATTATTTATTTATCCAGTAAAAGTTTCAGTTTCGTGTCAATGTCATGCCGAAAGAAGTATGATACCGGAATGGAGATTGCATACAGGTCACACCAGACTATCGGGGAGGCAACGTGCACCGGGATGTTCATCTGTGGCTAGTTACGGTCGCCGGGGTCCGTTTCTCAAGAGTTGGAGTGATTTGTGTCCGTGTGTCATACCAGGTTGGTGGTAAATGGGCAGCTCGGACAACAAACTGTCCGAGAGTAACTGATGAAATATTGAAGTCAATAAAATGTTACGTAATGAAGACTCGTGTTATCATTTTGCCAGCAAAACTCTTCTTTCAAATTCAGCAAATGAGAAATTCAAATTTGCTGTATTTTTTTAAATTCTTATTTCTTTTAAATTGTCATTTCTTTTACTTTTTATTTATTTTTCCATGTACGAGCAACAATTAAAAGTTTCTTTATGTATTAGAAACAATTAAAAGTTTCTTTAGCAACAATTAAAAGTTTCTTTATGTATTAGAAACAATCAAAAGTTTCTTTAGCAACAATTAAAAGTTTCTTTATGTATTAGAAACAATTAAAAGTTTCTTTAGCAACAATTAAAAGTTTTCTTTAGAAACAATTAAAAAGTTTATTAGCAACAATTAAAAGTTTCTTTATGTACAAGCAACAATTAAAAGTTTCTTTATGTATTAGAAACAATTAAAAGTTTACGTAAAAGCAACAATTAATAGTTTCTTTATGTACGAGCAACAATTAAAAATAAATTTTATACAATACATACTGCGACCAGAAATGATAATTTTGTTTCAAAATTATTTTTCCTATAAATCTTTTCTAAATTAAGCACTGCAGATCACAAAATAAATTTTATAAAATTTGATAATCGGTTCGGGGAGTCAATTTGCTATGCAAAGAAAACGAATACAAATATTATTACACGGTATGATTTTTATATTTACATTATTTACATTGTTCGGATTGTCGTCTTCATCTTTATTGTCATATTCACGACGTTTCGACCAGAAATTCTTCAAACACTCACTTCCAACATGCCTTGATCCAGCCTGGAAGAGTAGGCTCATAAAATTAACACGAGAATGATATCTCATGTTCATATTCAGCCTGCAACAAGTGGAGTAAGCATTTTTTATGCACATGTGCACATGTATAGACACAAAATTTGAGTTTGAAATAAGACATTGCAATAATACTTTATCTTCTCAAGGATTCTTGTAAATTCCTACCAATTTTTATTTATTTGCATCAGAGGTGAGGACTGTAGTTGGGATTAGTTTTCATTGTAAACTCCGCGATCCTTTCCCTAGCTAAATAGTATTTGCTTCACCAGGGCTGCTGCATATGGTTTTGAGTTCAGAGTTTTCCCTCTCCTAGACGAGCTTCAAACCAAAGCTGAAGAGTTGAGTCTGTTCCACTATTTAACCTATAGCGTTGGAGAAAAGTGAATCCATACCATTTTCAGGGGTATTTGTGTGGAATTGCCGCTATCCATTACACCACCCGTACATCCACTTTATTTGCATATATATATATATATATATATATATATGTGTGTGTGTGTGTGTGTGTGTGTGTGTGTGTGTGTGTGTGTGTGTGTGTGTGTGTGTGTTTCTGAAAAATTTATTTCGGTTAAGCTCTCTGGGGCGGAAGTGTGAGTTTGTAAACAGTGACTATTAATGCTAATAATGCAAGACTCTTCGTTGAAGCGAATCGAGTTCTCTCAGTCACTGTGTGTTTATTTAAAAATAAATACGCTTAAATTCCCCTTCATCCCTGCCGTGCGCCAATTCAGCCGGGTTTCGATCCTAGCTAGAGGCAACCGGACGTCTACCACACTGATGAGCTCTGATACAGCGAAACAGTTTCTCTGTGGATGACAATATATATATATATATATATATATATATATATAAAAGTTTATTTTAATCTGGCACAATGTATACGATATGAAATACTGTGACGATCGTCTTTGCTATAATAGTAATTGTCGATGTGACGAGTACACTAGCCATTGCTCTAAAGCTAGGCGACTATATCATTAAAAAACATAATAAATATTTATGTTTAATCTTTTTTATTAAGAATTATCATTAAGTAAATCGCTGGTTGGAACACATCTGGTTCCTCGTCAGAACTGAAAATCCATGCAGTCTTATGGTAAAGAAAGTTAGGGTTAATGGGAGATAACAGCGATGTCAAACCATTATAATTGATAACTACCTCCACCAATTTGAGGATCCTAGTTACTATATATAATACATATAAGTATACTATATATAATGCAAAATTATCACAATAATAAAATCGGTCAATAATTATTTATAATTATTTATACAGAGAATTATGCATACAATTACAAGTAATCAAGAATAATATTTTAAATTTTGAAATAATATTCATTTTTGGCATATGAATTTTTTGAAACTGCTTCTAGATCTGATTATCTTTCAATCATTCCGCATCACCTGTTATCCTCTTCCGCTGCACCCCTGAGAGACACACTGCATTATTTGAGAACCACTGCACTAACATGATATTTCTTATTTTATGTCAATAGACTTTTATCTGCATGTTTCTACATTCAAGATAATACGTGATGGTATTGAAAATTTCCTGTACATACAGTGATTGTACTGTTCAACAGAAATGTATGCACAACTAGTGTACACTGGTAGCCAACCTACTCAGTCCATTCTACGTTTTGCTATGTGGTGTTGGGATGTCTTTGTAATTTTTATAATGACTGACCAATTTGAGCCACTTGACCGCATCAAGTGTTATGTAAAGTTCAAATAATCTACTATCAAAATACTTTCTTAGGCATTCACTGAAGATTCTTTTGACCAAATCCAGCTTTTTAAGGGGCCCTCATGTTTCAAGGACAGTTGAGTACTGATTCAAGATGTTAAATCGAATCAGTCACCAGCAAAACACAAACTTTGGAACCACTGTGTTAATCATTCTCATGCGATATGAAGATTAGAGTCGGTCTTAATATAGCAGAGTCAAACAGACAATTCAAAATTCAGAGGCGTCTAGTAAGGGCGAATCATTACAATGAAATAATTTTTTTGTAATATCAACAAATACTCGTTGTCACTTTCGTAATGCTCGTTGTAGTAGAGACTTTGCAATCGCAGATTACAACTATAGTAACACCGTTGAACAATACTGGTGTCAGACGCCTTCGAATAACACTCGCACTAATAATGCTTGCTCAATAATACTAGCTTGAATAGTAACCCGTGTAGTGATCCGAATAGAGAAAAAGTATAGTGAATAGAGTAGAGAATAGCGGTCCGTATAGTAATAGAGGATAGATTAGAAATGAAGATCAGTTAGACGTCATGCGATTTCCCATATATGCGTTTCCTCTAAGGTCACGTGGTCTACTTAATTCAGTAATGGGATCGCCTGTGTTTGCTCACTGGGGATCTATTTTCAAACTCGAATGGTGGCAACGACACTTTATTCCTATGTAACAAAAATTGAATAGCTAATGTTAGAATGATGATTGCGTCACGCCTCTATTCTACCATATCCTATTTTTTACTTCTTACAGCCATTTTTAGTGAAGTACGTTTCTTTTTTCATTTCGTTTCGTTTTCTTTTTTCTTTTCTTTCTTTCTTTTCTTTTCTTTATTTCTTCATTCTATTTGCAAAAGGTAGAAACGCACAGAATCAAAATGATCTCTCTCTCTCTCTCTCTCTCTCTCTATATATATATATATATATATATATATATCGGTCTCTTCGTATCTGTCTGTTCATATCTATCTCTTAACAGCACTCTCAAGCTTTTTGTTTGTTTGCCTTCGCATCTATCATGTTGTTTTTTTTTCTCCTTTTATACACACAGACATGAATAACGACAGATAAAAAGACACAAAAACTTTGCTCTGTTCTTTTCCTTTGAGACAGCTTTTTTTGTATAAATAAACATACGTATAATAAGTATGACATATCAGTAGAACCATAGACATCAGATAATATCCTCATCCTTTCCCCAGTAGAGAAATACTGTCTGTGGACGGATCTCCTGCGCCAAATATACGTCAATTTTATCTGAAAAAAAAAACCCCAATGTCAACTCTCCTTAAAATATGTCAATGTGTTCGTTTATATAGCATAAATTGAACAAGAAATCTGTATCTAATAGTCATTGACATCTTCTCAGCAGATTATGGCACAAGGCGTCAATGGTAAGGCACCCAGACAAAATCGAACGTAACATCTTGCGATATCAGCTTGTTAATTTTGACTTGATGACAGATGTTGTTATCGCTTTTACCGAATGAGAAAAGGCCAAAAAACCTTTACGTCTGTTGATTAAGCTTAGATGTGTAGCATACAACCTTAATAATAGGATAACTAGAGAAAATGTAAGACACTTGAAAGGTTAATGGCTTTGTATTGGCATTCGTTAATCGACAGAATGTACAGGATATAGATTAAGGAGGTTTTATTTTAAAGAGATAAACGAGAGTGATACGCAGTGAGAATCAAAGTTACACTAAGAATCTGTAAACACGTATGCATACACATCCCCCTCTTTCTGTTTGTCTCTAATAAACACACACACACATATATATATTTGTGTATTTAGGCAAATTCTCTTTTAGGCATGTCTGATTAAATAAATTATAAACATTATAGTTACTTCGATCTAATTGTAATACACGGAAAAATATTCGTGAATATGAAAGGATTATGATAAAAATAAGCAGACATAATATTTGAAATTTATACAATCAGACATGACTAAAAGTGAATTTGCTGCCTAAATGCACAAATTTTAAATTATATAATCCAGCAGCCCACCAGAACATCACCTGGCAATTTAAATGTGACCTTGTGAAAAGGCAGATCGAAGTAACTATTGTAATATACAGAAAAATGTTCGTGATATGAAAGGATTTTGACAAAAATAAGCAAGCAAAATGTTTGTAATTTATTCAATCAGACATGCCTAATATATATATTATCAATCAATTTTCCCCGTTGAAATTAATAGGAATATTTCCGATCAGATTTCTACATGGTGTCACTAAACGAGTTTTGCCAAATAACGACCAAAAAGACACAACTCAACACAACAAAGATCCTTCCAGAGAAGAGGTGAACACGTGTACTGCGGATGCATAACTGAAACTCGATCGTATCTCAAAATTCAGCTCGTATCCCAAGGTAAAAATCAGCCAACCTCCGAATCTTATCTCCCAAAACTCGTATATCTGTATGCTCATATCTCAAGGTAATACTGAATATATATATATATATATATATATATATATATATATATATATATATATATTTAAGTTATGAAGAACTTGGTAATCCGTATGGGTAATCCCAAGGAGGATGAAATCCTGAGAGCTCAATGTAAATCCAGAGCAAATATTTAAAAGAAAAAACAGACCACTTTAAGGTACCATTATAATAATTTATTTCACCAGAGTCCTTTTAAAGGACGTCGGATCATCAGATAGCACTTCCAAATATATATATATATATATATATATATATATATATATATATATATATATATATATATATGCTGGCCTGAAGTGATCGAGTTTCGGTCCCGCCCTGAAGCGATCGGATGTCAAGTCATACTGATGAGCTGTGATACAGCGAAACAGTGGGTGACTATATATATATATATATATATATATATATATATATATATATATTATATGGCCAACTCATTTTGTAATATGTATGGCCATCGTAAGATATCATTGCAAGCCTCATTTGCGATGTCAAACAGTGCCTGGGTATGGAATTTTTTTATTTGGCGAAAGACATTGCACCGAATCAGTCTTACACTCGAAGCAAAACCAGCGTGTACCCAAAAAGAAGACATTAGTCAACATCAGTGGATGCTGTCAAGCCGCAGGTGTTATAACAGAGTTTTCCTTCGATTAGTTGCATACCTTAAAGACTAAAAGGTCCAGCTCTCCCAATGAAATTATCGCGTACCCGCACGCCAACCCAGATATTTCTACATCCTCACACCTGCGCTAGATGGCCGTTGATTGCATTAATTGATTCATTCGCCCTTTGAGAGATTTTGTTTTTAATTCGGCTGAGTGCTCAGTCACCTTCCTCATATCAATAGCCCAATGGAGAAATCGGTTTGCTCACCGATAACACGGACATGTGACAGATATTACTGTGTTACATATTACCAGTAGTAGACCTGACTTATATGGGTTAGTTTTTCTAATTAGTAGGCATTACGAGTGTACAGTCATGTGATTCTTAAAGAACTATCAGTGATGCCCACTATATCGAGAAAACAGAGGGGGAGGGGTAGACGCCGTGACGAGAAGATGCTTTCCTGGCATGTGGGAAAAGCAAACGTCTTACAACATGACGTGCTGAGTTTACGAGTAAGGACAGACATTAGTTATATTCGCTAGCTTTCCAGAGTCGGAAAGAAGGCATAGAGTACATTTGTAGACTTTGTTAACATGTTCTCTTTCTAGAAAAAAAAAAGTTTCATTTACGTTCTTCGAGCTTCTTCATAGATCTGGTTTAAATAATGGCTGGATAAATGTCTCTACATACGGCGGGTACTATTAAGGCCGTCCATATATATTTGGTAATAATAACAACACACACACACAAGCACACACGCATAATATATATATATATATGTAAGCAAATATATGGATATAGATCCGACAGTATGAAGAAAAATATACTGAAAAAACAAACAAAAATCCTAATATGCGATTATGCTGTTTTAATGTTTAATGTCAACGTCGGACATTTTCGGTCTAATAGACCATCTTCAGGACATATACATAAAAACATAATAATTAACATAGACCATATACAATTCAACATGAAAAGACGATGGACATAAAAGCAATACCAATTCAAACAGATAACTGAAATCTTTTATAAGATAGCGTTCCGTTTAAATTTGATTGTTTTTATATAGGATTTTTTTGTTTATTTATATATATTTTATATATATATATATATATATATATATATATAATTGTAATGTTTAGGAATGGATTTTAAAATTTAAACCAACACTGCATGTTATATGATCGGTTTAATGCATCAACGCGATAATCAGATCATATATGAAACTGTCTTTCTCATCCTCTCTATTTCTCTATATATATATATATATATATATATATATATATAGAGAGAGAGAGAGAGAGAGTTTTCTGTCTATGCGTAATGTTTTAAAAATCAGTAACCCTAAACAAAAACTGTTTTCTCCTCTTCCTCTATTCATCATAGGTTTAAAGTGACTTAAATATGGACTCTACATAAAGAGTAGTAAATATTGTCTATGATTGCTTAAGGTGGGAAAATCTCAATCACCATACAGTTTTGATTTATGTGTCTAGTGTGTCTATATATATATATATATGTGTGTGTGTGTGTGTGTGTGTATTTTTTCCGCCATTTGCGACATATGATGGTCCAATAACTCAGTTTTTCGAACCCGACTACTCACACATTTAATTTTACTATAGACGTGAGCGCTTATACAGTCACAACTACACTTTTTGGAAGAAACGAATTTAGAGTTCAATTCAACCGTTTTGAATTCAGAGTTTTCCTTCTCCTAGACTGGCTGTCCGCCAAGGTTACAGGGCCAAGTCTTTCCTAATGAAGGGAAATCATGTGCATAAGTGATTGTAACGAACTCGACTAGAATTCGAACTCGCCTCCCTGATTTTTCATTCCGAGTCGTTATCCATTACACCACCGCGCATCCAATATATTCGTTCGTGTCAATGTGAATGTGTATATGTGACATTTTTTTTCATGAAAAATACTTTTTAAAGAGATTTTTTGTTAAAAATTTCATTATGGTGGCCATTTTACTTTGTCTGTTTTGAAAAGGTTTCAAATTAATTTACACTATTTTCAGCAAATTCCGTTTACTGCCTTTGAACGTTATTTGCAGCATTTTTATTTTCAGTTTCTGCGTAACAAATTCTTTGAGAAATCATTCATTTTTCAAATACGTTAAATTCTGATAGAAATGGATAGAAAATCCAAGAAATGAATTGAAAACCCAAGAAATTCAGTTTCTTAGGTTCCTTTTGTTAGCAATCTTGTTTTACTTTTAAGATGAAATTAGTTCAGAATCTAGTTGTTTGGTTGATACCTCTCAATAAAGAAAGAAACCACTTGCTAGTCTCAAATATTATGCAAATATTGTCTCTTTGTATGAGGAAGTTCTTGAGAATCACTTAGGACCACCCAGAAGGCAGCGAAAGTCAAAACAAAAATTGAATATTACATTGATCATTATTCCCAGAATTGTACGGAAGAATAAAAAACAATGTCGGTCAGAAAAATCGAATAGCAACTGACGGAACAAGAGAAAACTGACCAAAATGGTTTCTACTCGCAGGATACAAATAATCACTTCATCGTCCAATAATTTTACTTCCAATAAAGGAAAATAAATATCTCCAGAAATGTCAAGATGTTTCCTAAAGAAGTTGGCATTGCTTGTAGAGTTTTTCAGTTGTCAAAGAAGAACGTTTTCATAGAATGAACAGGGACAAAAATTCTAATTTAATCGAGAGTAACAACTTCGCTGGTGAGTTTAAATTTCCCTGACCTTAAGAACCAAGCTAATCCTCACCATTCATCCTGAGATTATTATTATTATTTATTTATTTTTTTTTTTTGCCAGTGAAGGTGAACGGCTTCACTCTCAATGAGGCTCCATGCTCTGAACGTCTGTTTATTCCATTTTACTCATATATCGCTCCACCGAATATTCGGCTTCTTCTGTCAGGTTTTATAATTACAAGAATCAGATCAGTTCGAAAATGGATTCTTGCTGCCATATCTGGACTGGAGCTGCAAAATCTTTACTCTCTAGTTTTTATAGACGTGGAAATCGTTCACTCGGTTTTCTGGAGGGGGTGGGAGGGGGTAGGACATTTTTCACTGTAGTTTCGTTCCCCACAATTACTATATTGCAAGCCTAACGTTACTCAGTCGCTATTTCCATGTGAAATATTCAGACGTGGTCCATTCTTTATTTCCACTAGTTCAGAACTTTTATGCTAGAATACACCATGCTACTTCCTCGGACTCGAATCACCCTGATTTCCCCCGTATTTCAAATGTAAAAAGAAAGTTACGCTCAGACAACGTTTTCTTAAGAAACGCCTCTTTGTGTAACAGACTCTTGCCTGTATGCTTCCCTGAACACTGCAGTCTTAATCTCTTCCCGCCAAGACTCAATCGCTATCTATTCTTCTTATTATCGTTATAATCTTAACGTTCTATCATTCTATTAATATCACATAATTAATCCTCATTACTATTTTAAGAGTAAACCTCTACTTTGAATGACTGTCGTGCCTTGATTTAAGTGAATTTTAGTATAAAAATTATTGCTATTATCTAAAGAACAGAAGCATCCAAAGATTACATACAATCAACAATTTTTGAGGTGGAGGCATTTCTGTATGGGGCTGTTTCACCAGTCAAGGTGTTGGATTACTGATTCTTTGTAAGGAAAACGATGCCGTTAGTTGCTACAAGGAAGACATTCTAAAGAATCAGCTCATTGCTTTCATCCAACAGCCTTCTTATCCCAAATTGGTACTATATTGGCAGGATAATGTTCCTGCTTATTCTGCTCTATCAATCATTTTTTTTACAAGAGGGCAAAATTCAGACTTTGGCCTTGACAGTCTAAAGACGTCAGCACCAAAGAGGATTTGGCGGAAACAAATGAGTAGAAACTGATCTTTGAAGAAGCGTGGGTTTAAGTACATTGACAAGAAAGGAGATTTCGTTGAAAAATAAGCATATGTTACGTAAAATAAATTCTTCTTTCAGCATTGGGATATAGATTGATTAACGAAATTCTCCATCTTCTCCTTCGCTCTCTCTCTCTCTCTCTCTCTCTCTCACACACACACACACACACACACACACGCATACATGCGGATATATACATTTATGACAGAATCAAAATGCGAAAGCAAATATTCATTATTTTAAAGAATTTTATTTCGATAATGTCTACACAACCTAAACACTTATCCTTCCCCAATAAATCTCCTCATAAATAAATTTACGATATATAAAAGTTGGTTTATTCTCGCATGCACAAAGAAGTAGAACTTTTTTCTGTTATTCTTTTTGATATGACACGTGGCGCAATCCTAGTTTAGAAAGGCCCAAGACATAATGGCACTGGAAGAAGAAACAAAACCACTATTTATGGTATAAAAGACTGTCAGACACAGTTGCACTCGCAAATCAAATTTATGTCAGTGTTTATTCAGTTTTTCACGTAACCTATTCAATGAATTTCACACAAAATTATACATACACATTTATATAGCCCTTAATATTTCCTCTTATTATTGGGAATAAGTGCTCAATATCGGTGAGATAGTATGTATAGATATCGGTAATGTGGACATTGGAATCAATACGGCTTGATTACTGTCAGTTTCACGTCTGAATGCAATTGCCGGAAGAACGCGCGTGCACGCACGCAGACAAGCATGTATATATATCTATACATATATATATATACAATATATATATATATATATACATATATATATATATATGTACGTATGTATGTATATTGAAAGGAAATTTTATCCGACATTATTTCTCATTACTCTTATCTTTAGTGGGAACGCATGTTTGAGGTGTTACCCCACTTTTTATTTTATTAAACAGAATCAAAACAAATTAATAGTAAGCTAAAACTTGAAGAAGGAAATTGCACTATCACCTGTTATAATTGCCTCAAAGAATACATAGGAGAAACCTCGAGGAGTGTAGATAAAAGATTATTAATCAAAAGAGATGTTTTACAAAAACAAAACAGCATTCAGTGCATTAGGTGCTCACTGCAACGATTCTGGTCCTAATTTCGATTTAAAAATACT
Source organism: Acanthosepion pharaonis (assembly GCA_903632075.3). Classification (NCBI taxonomy): domain Eukaryota; kingdom Metazoa; phylum Mollusca; class Cephalopoda; order Sepiida; family Sepiidae; genus Acanthosepion; species Acanthosepion pharaonis. Next base: position 541,342 of record CAHIKZ030001413.1, read on the forward strand.
ACTTAAAAGAGTACGTAATTTACGACGACGAAAATTCATAGAAAGTGTTTTAATCGCTAGATCATCCACAGTAAATTTCCGTTCAGGTTCATACAACATTTTACCTTTCTTGACAGATCATCTATCATCACAATATGGGATATTTAATAAAAAAGTGATAAAAAAATAAACCTAACGAAATTGGATAGACTATATTTAATTAAAAGTTTTAAATATCACATTAGTTTACAGGACGAAACGCGTTACACAATATACGTCATATATATATATATATATATATATATATATATATATATATATATATATATATGAGGAATATTAATGACAATGTGGAAGACTTTTTATATATATATATATATATATATATATATATATATATATATATATATATATATATAAAATATATAGTTTGAAAATAGGTGTGACCTTCATAAATAATTGAAAGTTTTTGTGTTTCATAGAACAGGCGACTCGCACAAGATTACACATTTCATTAAAGCCGGGGTTCTCAACATTTTCTTCCCGGGTACCCTTTCCCTTTGCCTGACTGTGTTGGCGTACCCTACCCTTTTGGAAGACGTTCCGTGTTAGAGTACTCAAGATCAAACACGGTAAACATTCTCGGTTGCCCGTGGGAGATGCTGAGGTGAAAGAAACACAGAGAGCAAATTGTTCTGTTCTGTCGGGGGAAGGGAAAGTTAGAAGTTTTGCAAACTTCTAAACATGAGAACAGGTAGTGACGAGATCACGAGGAAGGTTGATCACGTACTTCCTAAATTTCTCTCACCTATCTCCAAGGGTACGTGTACCCAGCTATGATAAACCCCGATTCAGAGGATATTTGAATTAAATAAAATTCAATATATATGGATAAAGAGAAGACAATTGGAAAATACATTTCTTAGTCATTGCCAACGCATTTTGACAATCCAACTTTATCAAGGCAATTTTAAAAGCGAAATGTTTTTTACTTACGTTAAATTCAAAATATTAAAACGGAACGCCTCTGTACACAAAAGGCTTCTTCTGAATTTTGATAACTTTTTTACGAAGAATTTGTTTTAGTTTTCCATGTCGAGATATTGTTAATTTATATATATATATAAAATAACCGTTAGAACTAAAAAAAATAAGCATAACTAAGCAAAAACTAGTAAACATAAAATAAATAAATTCAAAACTGTCTACACACCAAAATAATAGAATAGACTACGGCAAGCAATCTAAACATTGGACGAATAAATTTCCTTTAATTATCTTCCCAGACTAAAACAAACTATTGAATAAGCGACCTAAGCAAATCCCCCGACAATTTTTTACTATGTTCATAAAAGATCAAAAATCGAAAAGAATAAATAATACAAAATGAAAAGGAAAAAACAAGTAAAATAAATAAACCCAAGCAAATAAATAAACAAACAAGCCACTCCCGCAAAAATAACCACCAGAAGAGATTACCCACAATGCACCACTGACGCATATATATAAGTAGCCAAGGAAAAATCCGGTATTCGCGGCCTGACGATTGCGTCCAGCATGAAACAGCCTGTCGCTTCTGAGTGTTGACTTCAATGTTCTCTTTAGTATATATATATATATATATATATATATATATATATATATAATTATTTATTTAAAAATATGATTCCAAATCGCTACATAAGAGGTCTCATGTTTCAAAACAAGAGCCGAAAACTACAATATAATCCTTTAAATTAAATTGAGTTTAAATTAAAATGGGCTCCGTTCCATCTTCAAGCGAAATTTTTGTTGGAATAACGTATATCTGAAATTTACTTGTTTTAAAAATTGAAATCAAAATCCCCATGGTAACAGCTACGGCGAATTGTCTAAATTGGGTAGGCGAGTGTAGGGTGTTAATAATAAGTAGCGGTATAGAGATACTTTCATGATGTCAAGTCGGGGAAAGGTAGGGGTGTCTAAAATGAAACGGAAGATGTATTAACCTTCGTCTAGTTTGCTTGTCTATGGAGATTTATTTATTTATTTTATTTTATTTTATTATGAAAAGGAATTGTGCATATAAAAAAAGAAAAACTTTCGTAACGTTTGTTTTTTGACGACTTCATAAAGGGTTATCTTTTATGTAAGGTATTTAAACTACTTATTTGGACTATGGATTATGAAGGGTGTTATGTTGTATGCATGTTTGTAGTTAATTATTCCTACTATGAATCTGATGATTGGGCTATTTGTTAAACAAGTTATATAAATTATCTAATAATTCAAACCAAAAATCTGATGATGCCTACAAAAAACCGTTAACTCGTGTCTATTATTTAATAGATTATTATTATTTAGAAGTTTAATAATGTGCAATTTTTCATGGAGGCACAAAGGGCATGGGTCATCCCAAGCTTTACATGTTCTAGCCTTGTCAATAATTTTCCATTTAACTTTTGGTGTCCTATTTGTTTCCTTCAGGTGCCAAAAATATTTTGATAGTGAAGTCTGATTTCTTTTGTTTATATTATTAAAGGAGCACTTATGCTGCCTACATCTATCGTTAAAATTATTCTTCGTGGATCCAATGTATATCATATTAGTGCTAGGGCTCTCTGTTGATGAAATAGTGCATTGGTATACCACAGAATTAATACAACATTTATTTTCTAATGGGCAGTCTTCTGGGTTTCTACAGTTACATAATTTTTCTCTTTTATCGTCTGATTTAAGTGCAGAGTTTATATAAATACTGTTTTGGCATGGGGGTTTGTTCAAGATCTTATTATTGTGTTTTTTTTATTATGCGTTCAAGATTATCAGAGCAGTTGTAACTCAATTTTAGGGTGTTCTTATTGAATATATTACTAAGCTTACTATTGGTGGGGAAGTGTTTATTAATTAGAGCTAAGAATTTCTGTCCTAGTTTAATACTAACCCTTTGGTTGAATGGAGGGGTGTACCAAATGATATTTCTTTTCCTGTTTTTTTTCCTATGGCCAGTGTAATTTTCTCTTAGTTAATGTTAGCATATTTATAACCACTATTTTTTAGGGCAGTGTTATAGAAGCCATTGTATTGTTGGAATATTTCCCTATTTGCGGAGTTAATGCTAATTCTATTTTCTATTGATGAGGGTATATGTTTAAATATTGATGGAGGATGGTTTGACTTCGGGTGTATGTATAAACGGTTAGCATTTGGTTTTCTATAAGGTTGGTATGTGTTGCCTGGTAAGTCTAGAGTTGCGTCGAGGAAGTTAACCCTTTTCAAATTAGAAGAGACAGTTATCTTTAAGTTTAGTTTCTTAAATTTACTAAATATAATTTTTCTGATTTTTTTCAATCTTAAAACTAGTAGAACTCCTCGCCACCATGAGCCCGTCATCTCTATACAGCCCGATGTCCTTAATATCAATTTCGCGGTGTGCCGTTAAGTTGTACAGTATTAGGAGACCAACAAGGTCAGAAGACTCTGCAGAGTCTAACGATCCCATAGTGATGTCAAACAGGTCGTTATTGTTTTTTATCCATTGGTCCCCATTATGAACGAGGACCGATTTCTTTGCGCTGAGGATTATATCCATTTCTTCCTTTGTTAGGTTAGAATACACAGCAGCGAAGTCCAGGGCAGTCATAAATATATCCTTCGAAATTGATGGGTAGTAGTCCACGATATCGAACTGTATAAGGGTG
>CAHIKZ030001413.1:550000-555000 GCA_903632075.3 Acanthosepion pharaonis
CATAGCAGTAAAATTGATTTCTTTTTAAAAACCTAAGAGACTTCTTTCTCCCTTCCATCAGCATGCCTGATGCTAACCTCCATGATAGCAACTCATTGCGCTTTCTAATGTTCTCTTCTGACATGATGAAGGAAGATTATATTGTCTCACTTTCTAGGTCTACTTGTCAGGAAAGCTGGTTCACTGTGTCGTGCTAGACAATATTTGTCTCTAGAATCTTTGTATGTTTATAAATCTACAATTCGTCCATGATTTGAATATTCCTGCCACATCTGGTCTGGTGTTCTTGGCATATTCTTGATAATATCCAAAGTAGAATCTGCAATGTTATTGGGCCTGAACTGGCATCCAGCCTTCAGTCTCTTTCCCATCGTCGTAATGTATCTACCCTGTCAATCAGTTATGTGCTATGTTTTCAAAGTACCTTTCGTTACATGACTGAAGAGGAAGATTTTTCCCGCAGTAGGTTGCCATTTCTTTCTGAGGTAGACCAGTTGCCATCCAAGTCTATCCTAAATAAAACAAAATAAACGAATGTTTCTCTTTCAAAAGTGAAGCTATCAGACGACATTTTTTTTAAATATACAAAACTGTCCTTAGTCTTTGATCGAATGCTTTCGACAGTATGTTTAGCCATTGTCAAGTGGCAAAACATTAACGGCTTCTTTTTTTTATATAATTTCGCCCCAAGCAAAGCGATAATATCACTAAGATGCAAGGGGTTACTAAAAGTGGAAGGGAATGAAAAGTCTTTAACGAGGCGAAAGGACATTAAAAGAACAAGATTTAGGAAGACAGAAAATAGCGCTTGATGTTGCACTTAAATTTTTTGAAGATTGTAGATGGCAGTGAAACAAGAATGCTGAAGATATATCCAGAGGCGAGGAGTGATTGAAAAGAAACTATTACATTAAAGAAATGTTTAAATTCGCGCAGTCGGGCTATCAATGAAAAGAGCTCACTAGAACAACTGCTATGAATATATTTATAGTAAAAACACAGGGAGGCCACGTCAAGGCAGTGAAAAAGTAACTGAAGTCGAGACGCCAGGTTAGAATCGATATCATTACAGACCCTTTGCATTTTGTTGAGAATCTCGAGAATATATAACCGGAGCACCAGACCAGATATGACAGCTGTATTCAATGCACGGACGAATGTGCAAAATGAATACCGAGTGAGATAAATCGTCTACATTTGTGATTACAGATGTCAGGGTTTTGTTCTTTTTTTTAAGTATCAATATAATGGATTTCGTGTGTTATGATGACACTATACAAACGGAAACACGAAAGCGAAATTTATATATACTTGTCTATATGTGAGTCTATGTATTCATAAGTATGATAATAGTAAATATATATATTGTATATTAAGCAATGTTTAGCAACCGTATGTCTATGTCCATAACGACGGCAATGATCTTCATGGGTACCTATTAAAATGACCTTGCGCTAGCCTAAGTTTCTTTTATGTACAATGAGCCGTGTTGTTGGGTATCATGGTTCTCCACAATTTCCTATAGTTTGTCGCTATTAGTAATGTTTGTATTGTCCCTGATCGTCATCCATTTGCACAAGATGGCCAGGTACGTTATTCGCTATTTTCCGCTGTCCCTCTTGGCTTCAAAATATCCTGTGAGTGTCAAATTCCCCAAGACTTCTTTCCTCATTATTTCAACTGCCGGCTTATCGTAGCACAATGATTAGTAAGCTCGAAACAATGGCTAATCTGCATGAGCAATGAACTTGACCTTCACTGGATGTTCGATAAGGATGGCCTTGTGGCAAATTTAGTTAATCTATCTATCTATTCATCTATCTATCTATCTATCTATCTATCTATCTATCTATCTTCCTCTCTGTACTATATATATATATATATATATATATATATATATATATATATATATATATATATATATATATATATATATATATCCTAGATTGATTGAACAACTCACGTTTAAAGTTGTTTGCAATGCTCAGGTATGAATTTCAAAATTCGCACCTGAGGATTGCAGACAGCATGAAACTCCGAATTGGGCACTCAATGTATGGGTATTATGTATATCTTTTAATATATTAAATAGCTCTGATATTTAACAAGTAGCATTTTTTTTCTTACATTATAGTGTGTATATATATATATATATATATATATATATATATATATATATATATATTTATATATGTATGTATGTATGTATGCATGTATTTGTATACGAACGCTTGCCCGTACATTTACTTATATTTTGATTACATATATATATACATATATATATATATATATATATATATATATATATATATATATATATATATATAAAATAATATAAAGATTGTCACTTATGTTAACTGATGTTACTTTCAGCATCTTGATTCAAAAGTTTCGTAGACGGACACTCCATTCCGTCCACTCGTCAGGGGTATCAGCAATTGACGGTTTATATTTCTAGTTTTTTTTTTATATACACATTTTTCATTGGTACATGGTTAATTTTTCCTTTCATGGTGTGTGCGTGCGCGAGCGCTCGTTCGTGTGTGTGCGCGCACGCGCCTCTATATATGGATATACAAATCACGACAGATAAATAGATGCTGCTATTATATACAGTATTTTTAGGCAGACTAGTATATGCAAAAGTGTGCTAAGGTGTAGCACTATTCTACGTCACCAGTACAGTACACTACGTAAAGAGAGAATATCCAATCTGTAAGGAGAAAATTCTTTTGATGACGTAATGGAAATAGGATTATCTGTTCGTGATAACTTGATAAATGAAAAGCCATAATTTATTTCTGACTTTGATTAATTTTCGTTCTTTGGTTAATGGATAATAATTATGCAATTATAATGGTGTTAAAAATATCAAAAATTGAAATATTTGCGCCATTTTCTGACGTCTCGAGTTAACTAGTAGCGTACACAAATGTCTACACATATATGCATACGTATATACGTCAAAATATGCATATATAAGCTGATACATACATGCGCACATACAGATGAGCATATAGACGTATACATTTATGTACACACAAGTCAAAAACAAAGAAGTCTGTTACGATATGTGTGCGCATGTTCGGAATTGATAAAATGAAAACACAGTCAGATGATTTTAATTAGTGGGTCTTATTTGCGTAAACAACTACAAGTGCACTTAATCAACTCGTCAGTAAGCAAACACATGCATTTCGGCACCCACCCCCAAACACAAAAGATCATGATATATATATATATATATATATATATATATATATATATATATATATATATATATATATATATGTATGTATGTATAGATAGATAGATAGATAGATAGATAGATAGAAACAAATGAGATAGATACATAGATCGATAGATAGAGACAAACAAGCATGAACAGAAATAGATATTATCAAAGAGACGATATATAGATAGACAAAGAAGTGAATATGACAGATAATTAAATGAATTGATAGATAGATAGATAGATAGATAGATAGATAGATAGATAGATAGATAGAAACAAACTGAGTGACATAGATCGATAGATAAAGACAAAGATAATGAACAGAAATAGAATTATCAAATAGATAGATAGATAGATAGATAGATAGAAAGAAGTGAATATGACAGATAATTAAATGAATGTGATAGATAGATAGATAGACAGACAGATAGATAGATAGACAGACAGATAGATAGATAGATAGATAGATGTTATTAAATAAACTGACATAGGCAGATAGACGGAGAGAGATAGATAAATAATAACGTACAAAGATCAAATGAAGGACAAAGAATAATGTATTTTGCAAATTTAAATTGGAAGGACGACCCTGACTTGAAAATCAGCATACATAACGTATTTATTTTCGATCTGTACTTGAACACCGACCACTGGCACCGATCTACAGGACGAAACGAACATCGTCTACAATCAGGTAAAGCCGCCTCTTGTCTCTCTATCTCACCGCTGGAAATTAGGTAAATCCTCATCCTTCTTATCTCTCTTTCCTCCGTCAACAATTCAGTAACTCTTCCATTCTCTCTATCCCTATATATCCTTCATATATATATATATATATATATATACATACACACACACACACACACATATATATATATATATATATATATATATATATATATATATATATATATATATATATATATATATATATATATATATTTATATAATATATGTTTATTTAATCTGACAGCATTAAGCACATGGGGTACAGTTTCGAATTCTGCCTGTGGGCGTATGTTCTTTCAGACCAGGATGCGAATTAAAATAAAATAATATATTTTAATGAAATAAGACTTTTATAAGATTTAAAATGCTGTTTAAATTAAGCGGAATGTCTACTCATGGTAGGATTATAAATTAATATCAATTAATTCTATAGAAATTGCTTTGTTTACGTTATGGCTACGAAACTGAGCAGATATGACTTTCAAGAATGAATAAAATTTGCATAAAAGGCAAATAAGACCTTGCTTGATTGTAAAGCTCCTCGTAGCTGAGTGGTCAAAGCACGTCGGATCAAACAACAATTTCTGCTGCAACGGGTGATGCCGGTTCAAATCCTGCCGGAGAGCTCATTTTCTTTAGTAAGATTTCTCAACCTGGACAGAGAGGTAGACGGAATAAAATACTGTTTAAAATAAGCGAGCGTCTACTCGAATAAGGGGATCCACTTATAAAAACGTTTAAAATAATGAAAACACACACGCCCCCCCCTCTCTCTCTCACACACACACATCTATCTATCTATCTATCTATCGGGTGCTGGCTTCAATGTCCAATTTTGTATTTATTTACATACGTTCTATCCCTGATCTTAAACACTTTAACTCATTTGTGTGCACGCGTGTGTGTGTGTGTATGTATATATATTTGATATCTTAAGTTAATAGGGAATGAAGATTCAATATCAAGTATAGAATTTTTGTAGAAACAGTGCGGAGATAGATGATAAAAATATGTGATGATAACTTAATGTATGAAA
>CAHIKZ030001413.1:567500-575000 GCA_903632075.3 Acanthosepion pharaonis
TATACTGTCAGTTATATGCCATATATAATATGCGCTTAGGCGATCATGTATCTTTCGATTCATGATTGACGAGGCAAATTTATTCAATAAAATCGCCATTGGCTTCAACCACGCCCTCCACCCCAGATGACTTCGGAATCTCCTGCAACTCTTCTGTGCGGTCTCTTTGTTTTAATTGCTGAATACTGCCATAATGCTTACCTTCAGTTCATCTCTGGTGTTAAAGGAGTTTTGTTGGTATTTCGCTCAACTGCGGCCCACACATTATAATCAAGGGGGATGTGGTCTGGGGAGTTAGGTGGCCAGATGTAAGGAATGATGTGGTTGGAAAAATTGTCTGACAGCCATGACTGGGTTCTCCTGCTTGTGTGGCATGATGCAGAGTCCTGCTGTCAGATAGGGTCTTCCAGCGGCCATCCTCTTGACTCAGGACAGCATTGCCTCCTCAAGGTACTTGATGTAGGCCCCCGTGTTGAGTCTGATTAGAGTGAGTTATTCCGAGCTGCCGTACCTTCGTAATCACGATTGGACTCATCCAACTCTTTTCAAATCCTCTGCACTGTCCTCAGATTGACCCCCTAACACTCTGAAATGTTTGTATTAGAGCTTCTGACGCGAATGGCAAGCAGTACAACATGCCGTTTCCAAGTTTCTGGCAGAGTGAATTGCGCCTTTTTTTTCACAGACGGTACCCATACTGTGCAGTCGACAAAGCAAAAAAACAAACAGCATATATATATATATATATATATATATATATATATATATATATATATATATATATATATATAAAAAAGGCTTAAACACTAATATTAATATTAGTGTTTAATCCTTTTATTATATCCTTACTCTGTCCTGGACATTGAGTTCTACCTGGATTCTATCCTCTTGGAATTTTTTATTCAAAAAATATACATGTATTTGTATGCACCTATGTATATATATTTATGTATTTTGCATATGTATGTGTATATTTACCACTAATATTATCTATCTATCTATCTATATATATATATATATATATATATATATATATATTTAAATATATATATATGTATATGTAGGCAGCATACCTTCATTCAAACATGTTTCGTTGAATGATATAGACATAGCATGACTACTTACTTTCATACTGACCCTTTCCAGTTCCCTAATCAGTTTCTTGATGTTAAGATGAAATCCATCAAGGAAGGCGCCATAGATTTTTGTTAACTCAAGTATCTTGATCTCCTGCAAAATCATCCTCGGGAAATTACAAAGACAAAACCTATTATAACTGCGATAAAATATGCATTTATTTGTGATGCTGATTATTAAGAAACACACGTAAAAGAACTCTGTTATAATTATTTTAAAATTTTAACTTATCAGTTGTAGTTATGGAATTTTTACACACACACACACACACACACACACACACACACACACACACATATATATATATATATATATATATATATATATATATATATATATATATATGTATATAACAGCTGGCCACTCGCATTCGAGGATACTCGTCTACTACAGCGGCTAGCCAATCCCTACTGCAGACTCTCGCTCAGGCACATTCGTGTTTGTTCAACACCCACGAAGCCAATCTGCAACTATGCTGAGCAGACCTTAGTTACAGAGAGAGCGTATTATCTAGAATGATGAACAATCAAAACAACAGCAGCACACTCGTAACGTCGGTCACCATGAATTGTGACTTCGTGCTAGCACAGCTATCGACGCCACCCAAGGGTTCCGTCTACTCAGGTTCACTCACAAGGCTTGGGTCAATCCTTGATTTGGTTTTTCAGGCACTTTCCAATGGTGCCGCACGCTGGGAACGACCCCTCCACACCTATAACATCAGGAAGTCTCCTCCCTGACAAATCGCTCATGGTGAGTTTCGAACCCGGGTTTCATGGGCGCTTGGCCGAGTGGTTAGAACGTTCGCTTTCTGACAATATATATATATATATATATATATATATATATATATATATATATATATATATATATATATATTTATGGCTCAAACACTAATATTTTATGGTTATAATTAATTACAAAGCAATCGTAATGACGATCCAATTCATCAGACCTACAAATCAAAAAAGAAATCGGAAAAAATCGGATTTTTTGAATTTGTAAGTCTGATGAATTGGATCGTCATTACGATTGCTATGTAATAAATTATAACCATGGAATATTAGTGTTTGAGCTTTTTATATATATATATATATATATATATATATATATATATATATATATATATATATATATATATATTATATTCTTGCTCTGTCCTGGACATTGAACTCTTCCTCTTGAAATTATATATATATATATATATATATATATATATATATATTGACCGCTAATATATATATATAGAGAGAGAGAGATAAATTACCATAAGCGTCCTATATAATATATTACCATAAATGTTATATTACTGGAAGCATGTCTTTTTTAACAGTAAAATTAATATCAACCGGACTATAATTAGAGAAATCCTACTAAATAAGAAATCATTATCGGATAAAAAAAATATATTAATTACTTAAAAATTACTTACTCTTACGAAAACACATCTAGCAGGTATAGACTTCGAAAGGTCCTAACGAGAGAGACGTACATTTATTAATTAGGATAATTAAACTTCCCTTTGGCATGATGTCTTCAAGTGCTTTCTCTGATAGAAAAAGTGAATACAGATTCAAGCATGCTCATTTTCTTTAATAGGACCTCTCGATTACTAGGTCGATTGACATTAATTTGACATTTAAAAAAAAAACGGGACATCTACTCAAACACGTGCGACCACTAATATTATTTGTATTAATAAGAAATGTCAGATGAAAATTCCATTAATTTATTAATGTAGGAAATCGAATGGAAATTCTAATGCGATCGTCACTGATGGACTGATAATTGTTTTATCGATAGAGTCATTATATATATATATATATATATATATATATATATGTGTGTGTGTGTGTGTGTGTGTGTGTGTGTGTGTGTGTGTGCGTGTGGTGGATTCTCCCGTCGTATTCAACGTATGAGGGTCAATTAGCTCAGTTCCTAGGAACCGACAGCCCAGACCCCAGCACACATGATTTGAAGGGTTTGTGCAGAACCAACTGAATACCTGGTGCACTACGTGCCACAAAGTCCCCAAACGACCCTTAGCACATTTTGAATTCAGGTAATTAGCACGTTAGTGAATGTAATGGATTCGACTGAATTCGAATTGGCTCTCGAATTCCTCAATCAGAGCCGCTATCCACTATTTTATATATATATATATATATATATATATATATATATATATATATATAATATAAAGAAATGAAAATCTTGGTAATCCGTATGGATAATCTCAAGATGATGAAATCCGGAGATTTTAATGATAAATCAGAGCGATAAATTTAATGAAAACAGACAACTTTAATGGTCCATTGGTTATAATTTATTTCCCCAGGGAATTTCTTTTTCCCTGACTCATTAGACCACACTTCCAAGGATGAAAAAATTAATTTTCTTTTCGGGTCACACTTTTTCATTCTTTCAACCTTGGAAAATGTGCTCTGATGACCCAGGGAAATAGAAATTCCTTGGAGGAATAAATTATAAGAAATGGACCCTTGAAGTTGTCTCTTTTCATTATACATATATATATATATAAGGGGGCTACATTAAATGTTGTTTATTTTTTATATCGCAAGCATTAAAGATACAGGGTAGCTCAACTTTAAATTTAAATTTTTGACGCTTAGATTATCTAGTGTTTGATTTACCCATTTCATTCTGTTTCTTATCACGCTTGTTTTCATTTTTGTCACAATTTCTTTTTCCGGTGTACACTCTTATTTTCGATTCACACTTTTTCTTTTGAAGCTAAAATTTACGGTCTCCCTAAAACCCACAAACCGGTGTCTCTCGATTCGCCCCATGAACATGACTGACAAACTCCTGGCCAGTCTAGATATAAAATCGCTTTACAATAACGTCCCAGTTAAAAAATGCCTCAACCTCCAATCTCCTAAAAAATATCTAACACAATCAAAGTCAAAGCTCACCCTACCAACAGCTGAAATAATAAAAATCTACCTTCTCATCACCATTCAATGATATTTCACTTTTAATGATTATTTTTATATATATATATATATATATATATATATATATATATATATATATATATATAAGTTATATGAAGAACTTGGTAATCCGTATGGGTAATCCCAAGGAGGATGAAATCATGAGAGCTCAATGTAAATCCAGAGGTAATATATTAAAGAAAAAACGACCACTTTAAGGTACCATTATAATAATTTATTTCACCAGAGTCCTTTTAAAGGACGCCGGATCATCAGATAGCACTTCCAAAAAGGAAATGAAACGAAAAATGACATTAAAATTGATGGGTAGTGTAAGTTTTTGTAATTTAACAGAGAGTGTAAAAGGAGTAGTTAAAGAGACATGGTAGAGTTTAGGGAGGGATTAATTGCATATCTCTCGCAATCATACTTAGTATAGGGGGAGGAGTGGTGACCAGACCTTGACCTATATATATATATATATATATATATATATATATAGAGAGAGAGAGAGAGAGAGAGAGAGATAGGAAATATTATTTACAATATTTACATCAGATGTATATTAATCTGGGTAACATACAGGGAATTCCAAACTAAACCCTTTTATTTAATCTACTAGTGTATACTGTTCTCGTTCCACTGTCCATGTCAAGAAATATCGTCTTCTTTTTAGTATTATTAACTTTGTTTCCACTGAGGCCACGTACACACTGCCCGGCCTAGGGATTGAACTCAGAATTACTATGTAACCGAATTCACGAACCAATGCTTTAATTAACTGTATCTATTGTCCCGTAGGACATGATGATGGCCGCAGAGTACGACGACCAAAACGTTGTGATAACAACAACGAAGATGAGGGCAATAGTCTACATGTAAATAGTGTAATTAATAATAATAATTCACCGTCCTAGAAATTCAGAAAGGTTAAAATTTACTATATTTATTGTGGGAGAATGCTTGGTATCGGGGATATAATCTATAATGTGTGTGGACATAGAAATCAATACTGCATCCAGCTTCACTCATTAAGCGATCATTATGTATATGATGTAATCATCCGTTGATTTCAGTGTACAACGGCCCAATACTTCAGTTTTAGAATTGAACTACTAAGCTATCTATGCTGATAATTATACCCAATTGTTTCAGTAGCGTTTCAGATGAGGAGAATTGAACTACTTGATGGGAAGAAACAGTGGTTTCTGCAAGATGGCTGATAATTATCAACCGCAAAGTGGAATGGGTGGATTTACACCAATTTCTTCCTTTGTTGACAACAAAGAAACCGTCGCACCATTGCTGCATTGAAGGCAGTCATCACTGAGAATGAGACCACCCATGAGAACGTCTCGAGGATTAACAACTCTGAGGCCTTCAATTGAACGGCAAACATGGGAAGAAAGCGCTCCTCTTGAGATATTTGATAGATGATTGTAAATTCTAAAATGTTATTCATTTACCTTTCAATAAATGTAATTTTCATTATTATTTGTGTTTGATCATTTTGTTTCAAAAATTGTAAAACACACCGTATTAGTGAAATGCTTGACTCATTTTTTTCGGAAGGACGGATAACAAAGAAATGATGCACAATGGACCATGAAATCTCCAAACGGACGATCTTAGGTTTGAATGCAGAGTTTTCCTTTTCCTAGACTGGTTACCATCCAAGGTATAAAAGCTCAGTCTTCCCTGCTGAATACAGTTTCATGCCTTTTCCAATGGCATTGGCACGAAGTGAACGAAACAAAAATCGACCGGAATTTGTACTCGACTTACCGATACTACATTCGTATCAATAATGGTTATGTTGCCTCGTGACTGTCAGATGTGTGCGTGGCGGGGCAAGCAAACAGATCCCGCCTACTCTAAGCCTCTCTTCATAGACATGAATTATGTATCCTCGGAACTTATATGCTTTCTATGTAGCTAGCTGTCTGTCTACTATCTATTTTCCAGAACCATCACAAACTTTCGCTGTCAATCTTCAAAAATTGTCTGTTCAATGCACATCTCATCTACTAGGGCTAGATGTACAATAAAACTGTTTCTTGAAAAGGCCACAAATATCAGCAATTCTTCCAGCTGATCGATACGTAAAATTGACATATAACTTTAGTTGTTTGAATTTAAAACGATACATACACACAATTTTATTGATTTAAACGTTATTTTTAGTGTATACTCGTTTTTGAGTAGTCGCACCTTTTTTTTTAATTTAAAATCGTTTATTTCGTCTACTGGCCAGCAGACACGAGACGACTTAAAGAAAATGCATCCGCCAAAAGGATGCGAACTTGCATCTCTCTTTGCAATGTCAGATCTGGTGTGAAATGACCGCTCGGCTACGGCGTGCTTCACACTCAAGTAAGGTTCTATTTACCTTAAAGGACATTCACTCACTTCGAAACGTAAACAAAGCAATTTCTAAAGCATTTGAGTAGCCGCCCCGTTGTTTTTTTTTTTTTTTTTTTTAACTGTGTTTATCTTGTCTATCGGTCTGCGTACTGAAAAATCTATGAAGAAAATGTACTCCCCAACAGGATTCGGCCCAACCTTCCTTCTTTGCAAGAGAAACCATCGTCTGGTAGAAGATATGACTTTCGAGAAAATCTGAACGAGTGGATGTGCTTTAAAATACTTTTAAATAAGAACCGAACATTATCTAAGAAAATAAGATTAAAAACAAACACCTTCCTAAACAATAAACGGCAGTGCTCTATACCGAAATGAGTAAGACAGAGCAAACACAATACTCAAAGGAGACAAAGTTTATTGATATAAATGTTGTCACCGTAATTGTTCTAATGAGCTTTCCTCTTTGGTATCTAAACTTTATGAATTTAAGCGTACCACCAGAAGTTCTCCTCCTTTTACAGTTGAAATTGTAGATGTAACCGCAAGTTCTAAGCTTAAAGTTTCTTCTCTTACACGTCTTACTTATGGAACTCTATTCCGGTTTCTTGTTCTCCAGTCAACTTTGACCTTCAAAAAAAGTTAAATGAAACGTCAATCGTTATCTTCTGTCTTCATAATTCTTGTTTTAATTCATGATTAAAAATGTTCAGACCGCTACTCAAGTTTCACGCTATCAAAATCGTCAGGTATATATATATATATATATATATATATATGTTCAGACCTATAAAATAATCATTGGTCTGAACATTTTTTAATCACTTCCCCAAGCAAGACAATAAAGCCACTAAAGTTCAAGGGCTGTGAGATAATATAAGAAATCGAAAACATTATTAAGAAACGAGAACAATAAAATAACAAAAATTATGAAGACAGAAGATAACGATTGACGTTGCATTTAAGTTTTTGAATTTATATCTGATAACCTTAGTCTAAAATATTCTCCATTAAATACAATAACAAAGAAAATAAAACTAAGCTG
>CAHIKZ030001413.1:590000-605000 GCA_903632075.3 Acanthosepion pharaonis
CTCTACCAGTCTTTTCTGGAGTGGATGGCGGCTAAACACCGGACAGGAATGAAAAAAAACTACCTGTCGAAGAACGGGTGAACGGCCATCTGGAACAATGAACTGGACTGGGCTAGGTAGTCATATATGCAGCCAGAGTGGAAGAGTTCTCCGAGAGAACCAACAGCCACGTTCCATGACCTAGGTGAGCCTTCAAGTTGAATGACATTGGCTGTGGCTTAACCTGAACAGGGATAAGCTCCGCCACGTTTATTTAACCAATACACATGAATGACTACATTTTCGGCTTTGAACACAGATGTGGGGAGAGAACTGTTAAGGTGCTCAGTTGTGCATAGGGCTGATGATTATGATAATGATGAGGATTTTCGTATTCAATTCCTCCAGATATATTATTTAGTTACGCCTTTTCTGTGGTCAAATGGTTAAGGCCTTGAACCAGTCAGCTAAACTCTTAATAATTAGAATGCAAGTTCAAGCTTTTTTTTTTAAGCATTACGCCCCGAGCAAGGCGTGAAGCCACTAGGATGCAGGGGGTTGCAGAAGATTAGGAGCGAGAGCAGATAGGAGTGATAGAAGAAAGGATGAGGAGAAGGATAGTGGGTAGATTAAGGTAACTGGAGATGTCGATTGTCATTACATTTGAATAGTTGGAGATTATAGCTCTCAGGGAAACAGTAATTGGGGAGGGTGTTCCACTGGTGAGAGGTGCGAGGTATGAAGCTATTGGAGTAGAAGAGACGGCTACATTTAAAATTTTCTACAGTGTAAGGGTGGGAGCGGGGTGGCAGCTTCGTAGGGCGCTTGAATTCATGGAGTCTGGGAACCAGTGAAAGCAGCTCATCGGAGCAATTACCATGAAAGTATTTGTAGAAAAGACAGAGAGAGGCAACGGCACGTCTGTGAGAGAGACGCTAGATCAGGGCCAATTACATTACATATCCGTCTCTGGATCTTGTCAAGAACTCCGAGGAAAACAGAAGGTGCCCCTGACCATATATGGCAGCAATACTCCATGCAAGGGCGAATGGTTGATTTGTTTATTTGAAGTATCGATTCCGGAGAGAAAAATTTCCTGGCGCGGCACAGAGAGCCAACTTTTTGTCTGAGATTACGTCTTTATATAACTCTCCACAACTTGTAACATAACTATATATGTCTTTTTACGACCCCCTCGTTCCATGTTCGGCCACCCACCTACACAAGCTTTTTAGGTAGCTTACACTCTGTTTACCACTGCACCTCTTGCTTAAGTGCATTCTGTGAGTGTCAACTTCTCCAAACCCTCTGTTTTCATTATATATTCTAGAAATATCAACTGTCTTTTCCTGATTCTAAGTATACGCGTCTTTTTTTATTAAGTTTTCCTGAAAGCTTCCTCAATGTTTATATGCCCTGACTATGGAATTCGCAGTATGCTTTTATAGAACCACATCCCTGTCTACTCTTTCATCTACGAGGAAATTGTCCAGCATTTACGTTTATAGAGGAGGACTGATAGTACATAGTAGTTGAGCACTCATTTCTTTGTTTCTAACGAAATTCTCCTGTTGCTTAATGATTTACTGAGCTTGTGGGATGCATCTGTAGCGGTGTAGGCATGTGAAGACGAAGAAATAAATTCTTCGAACACCGCTCTACAAATTTAAATAAATATTATTATTGAGTATTTGTTTTCTTTCAAATTGAAGAAAACGAATTACAAATATGCTTCACACAAAAATATTATTTTTCTTTCTTTAGAATACGACAAAATCTACTGCGTTAGTATGATAGAAGAAACAGAATGTGTAACGTACTTACGTTGTTTTATGAATGCGTGTAATTTTTGTAGTAATCAGCATATCAGAAGACGGGAAACTGTATTATACTACTATTTAATATTTGCGTTGACAATAACTTGGTTCGTACGTTCTAAATGTGCTTAATTTAACATCGCATCTACCTAACATCGCATCTAAAAATTCTTCATTAATACATAAAAATTAAATATTTATAATTTATTTAGCGATGTAGACCGTCTTATTGTAGAGAAGCGGTTAGCATACTAGTCAAGTAGGCAATTGCTATTATATCATCAGTATTAGCCGACCGAGCATATTCCAGGAACTCTGATATGTTTTAGACAACGCTTTAATCTACTAGGCCCCTGAGGAAGGCCAGATGTTACATTGTCGAAACGTTAGTGCATAACAAGCAAGATAACTATACCATTCCAAATGAATTGACATCTAATAATGGTAAATCTCTAACTACAAGTCCTGTCATAAACAATGAAAGAAGGCCGGAGAGTACACCGACCGAAATGTTATGAGTATAGCAACAAAGTTGAGCGCACAACATCAAATGGAAAAGCATCTAATAACGCTAATTCGTCATGTAAAAATTTCCGATATAAGTGATGAAAGAAGATCGGAGATTACACCGGCCAAAATATTATCAGTATAATTTCTAGTGTGCGGTAAAATAGTATGTGATTGAAGCTAGGTAACACTAGATGGTCAAAATCAAATTGTAAGTCAGGAACTTTTGTTCTAAGAGGAGTTGATCTGTGGTGACCGCAAACATGTACTGCGATCACCTCAAGGGATAACAATTAGACTTTCTACTCGGGGTCGAATTAGAGCATCAAAAGAGTTTGACCTGAAAGGTATCCTCATAGCCACCAGTTGCAAGTTTTGTTTATCACTTACCCGAAGTCCATGCAAGTGGACGACCTAACTGAGTCTAATATGTGCACTTGTGAGATAGACGGATGAAAGTTATATACGTGTCCAACCCGAAAAGCGAGAATCACTCATATCCTCGCGAGAAGTAAATAAAAGATCGAACTCCTCAAGGCCACTGTACGAAGACAGAGTGTCGAAAGTCAAAATGAAAAATGGACAAAATGTCGAATAGACTCTACCGAAAGGACAAAATGCCGTCTCGGTCAGTATCTAGATGGGTGAACGTTTGAGAATACCCGGTAATGTAAGCTTTGATGTGTGCGGGTGGTGTAATGTATAATAGCGCGGAATTTGTTAACCGAGAGCCGAGTTCCAATTCCCGTTGGGTTTGTTATATTCACTTAGGTACAAATACGTTGTGAATGTGAAATGTATGAATGCACCTCTTCTACCCCTCCCAGCTATGGGTTAATTAATAAGACTTGTATTACTAAATCAATATTATCTTAAAAATATTATTAAAATCCAAAATATTTTATCGCTTTAAATAAACCGCAAAGGGTTAATAACTCGTAGAAAACGAATCAATCAATCTTATTGTTAATTTTATTGTCACCCTTTTAGTATCTATCTATCTATCTATCTATCTATCTATCTATCTATCTATCTATCTATCAGAGTGGTTTACTCAAAAACGGACGTTAAAATATATATTATTATATATATATATATATATATATATATATATATATAATTGAACATGAAGAAAATTAATTATTTTTAATAATATTATTTTTAATAATATGTAGAAATCTCCACTTTTTACTGAAGACGGTCATGAGACCAGAAACACGTGTCGTAGTAAAATTATGTAAAACAAAAGCATAATATTTTTTCTAAATAAATCCACATTACAACCAAAAACGTTTATGGCACCTCTCTTCTCTTTTTTTTTTAATATATATATATTTGGTTGATAGATATGAGTTTGTGACCCTGGGTTTCACGCTTTAGCGATCGTCAGACAAATAAATATATATATATATATATATATATATATATATATATATATATATATATATATATAGTGAACATTGAAGTCAACACTTAGAGGCGAATAAGAAGGTGTCAGTGTAATTTTCATTTGTGCCTAATTTAGACCAGTGCTACTCAAAATGGTGGTCCGCAGACCGGTGCCGGTACGCGGCCAGTATCCGGTAATCATTTGAAGGTTACCTTTTATATATTTTGATACTGAATTATTTTGCAAAATAAATATAAGATGAAAAATAGCCAACTTATATTTATAATATATACATATATCGTCTTCGGTATTAATTAATGTTACCACGAAATATTACACATTGTGAATAAAGATGTTGGTCCGCCATATCCGATAGTTTGAAAAAGCAACTGATTTAGACGATAATTTATCCATCGCACCCTAAATATATATATATATATATATATATATATATATATATATATATATATATATATATGTGTCTGTATATGTGTGTTAAATACCTGTCTTAATAGTTTTATTATGTATATATATATATATATATATATATATATGAATATGAAAGTGGATATTGAAGTCGACACTCAGAGGCGACAGGCTGTTTCATGCTAGACACAATCGTCATATATATATATATATATATATATATATATATATATATATATATATATATACGCGCACGCGAGGAAGTACTGAATATTGTGCCACTTTCCAAAATATGACTAAACATGAAATTTAAAAAAAAAATGATTACTTTGTCGGCCCGACAACTTTTCAGCAGACTTTTGTATATACATAGATAGATATAGGTATTCAAAATATCTATAGATAGCCTGAAAAAAAAGAGGAAAAAAGAGAGTGTCCCATATTATTAGATCATAAACATTGTTTTTTCAAACTCGTCCACTCGGATGAAATTTGCTAATACAGATAATTTGATAAGATATGATTTTTTCTAGTCATCTTTTTTGTCATCCTGTTTTTGAGCACGCACACCCACATACATACATACATGCGCACACTAACATATACATACACACACACACACACATATACGTATATATATATATATATATATATATATATATATTAAGACCTTTTATGTTTATACATTCTTTTATAGATACAAATATTTAAGTAAATGCTCTGTTTATAATAAATAGTATTAAACAACATTTACCGGCCTGAATGTCCGAGAAATTTTCACAGAAAATATTCGTCCTCCGTATCTATAAAAAAATGTGTAAACATAAAAATGTCTTAAAATAATTGTCGGCCTTTGTCTATTTCATAATATATATATATATATATATATATATATATATATATATATATATATATGAACAATAACAAATAAAATTAAAGTAATTATTGAATCTAAGGTCAGGATGATAAATAATTTAAAATATTAACCCGAAACAAAAATTTCCCAAACACCGATCTCCTTTTACGCTTCCTATTCACAAATCATGGCCAAGTTTTATATATATATATATAAAACATGGAATCTTCTTGTCACCATGAAGTGTTGATTGGATATGCTCGCGGTTTATATCGATAAACGGGCTCTCGTCGCGTAATATTGAGCACTCTTTCCTCGTTAATTGAATGGCTGGTTGCTCGTTTTCGAGTAAGCCTGTCTTCTAGGACAGCTCGACATCCCTGTTGCAGATATCTACTCAGTACATTGGTGTTTGTTCAACAGCTACGGAGACCTCCTGTAGTTTATACTGTATCTATGCTGAGCGGACCTTAGTTAAAGTTCGTGGAGAACGTATCATCATGCGTGATCGACAGTTTGAACAAAGCCAGTACACTCAAACCCTCGCTCACGATGACTCGTTACTTCCTGTTAGCACAACCATCGATGAACAGTTACAGGATTTCAGACACTTTCCAGGCCTATAACATCATTTTTCTGACAAATCGACCATGTTGAGATTTGAACTTGGGTCCCATGGTCGGGAAGAACGCGTGCTAACCACGCCTCATATGCATACCCATATCTGAGTAGGCGCTCCATTTATTTTAAACAGTATATTAACTTTTGTCTACCGGCCTTAATATTCGAGAGATCACATTAAAGAAAAAGATACTTCCTCCGGCAGGATTCGAAATTTTGCAGGAGAAACAGCCGTTAAGATCCGATGTTCTTTTAACCGACTCGGCCACGAAGTCTGCCGCTGATCTACCAAGGCCTAATTATTTGAAGATTGGTTGGTGCAAAAATAATGATAATAATGTCGTTTTTTGACGTATTTTTAACGTCAAAAACGACATTATTATGTCATTATTTTTGCACCAACCTAATACAATCCTTCTCGTCCCAGATTCTCGAAAGTTCACATTTGCTCAGTTTCGTATCCAAACCTTTAAACAATAGAACTGTATCTTTACACACACGCTCACAAACATACACACATGCGCACACATATGTGTGTGTGTCCACGTATATTTTGCAATGACCAAGATCGTGTAATACATCCCTCGATTAATGCGTATTCGATTAATGCGTTTTCGATTTGTGCGCTAAAATTTTTATATACTAAAATTCTATTAGTACATTTATAGCGTAAAACATTATTCAGTTTAACTATAGTGATTGAAAATTGATTTTTTTTAGTTACCGATGTACATATGAGTCGCAGTAATCGAGTGATTCCTGTACTTTCATTTATCGTTGGTTGCCTTTCTTCAGTCGCCTTTTTAAGATTAAGCTATACTTAATAAATAAATCTCTACATTAATTTAATATAGGTCTCTGTTTCTGTGTGTGTATGCTTATGTGTGTACGCGTGTGCGGTTAGTGTGTATTTAGGTAGCAATCCTTCTTTTATAAATGTTTCGTTAAATATAACGATCAATGAATATCTTGTGGTATTTTATTTACATTTTTTTATGTTTTTAGGGGTTTTATTTTCATCTTTATTTTTTACACAATACACAGTAGAAAATAGAAAAAAGTAATTGAAATAACTCTCGTTATCACAGAAAATTAACCGCCGCTCTTGGGAGCTTAGCCGAAAACACACAGGAAAGCCGTACGATCATCGAAGTTAAGCAACGTCAAGCCTGTTCACTACCTAGATGGGTGAATTCTTGGAAATACCACCTGTAAGCTTGGGTGTGCAGGTATTGTGATGGATAAGGGCTATGAATTGTTAATCACAAAGGCAAATTCCAATTCCACTTGGGTTCTTTATATACGATCACGTGACCCATAAGGGCCGTAAGGGGTACCACATGTACTGCACCCGCAGCAGAAGTGGTGTTTCTTGGGCAAGATAACCTGACGGAGCCCAACCCTCTCAAGGCCGGTTTTGAATTCAGAATTTTTCCTTCTCCTAGACTGGTTGCCAATCATGCTATAGAACGCAGTCTTTCCTGCTACTTAACCATAGCGAGGGTGGGGAGAAGATGGAGATTCATAACTTTCCCAAGGGTATTAGCACGTAAATGAATGCAATGGATCCGACTGGAATTCGAACTCGACTCAATCCGAGCCGCTATCCAATTACTCCACCGTGCCTCCACATATACTCTTACGCGCAAATACCCTTGGAAAAATTATAAATCCATCTCTTCTCCCCCAGCTATGGGTTAATTATTAAATCTTGTATGACTAAACCATTATTATTTCCGAAAATAAAATAAAAGTATAGATCATTTTTCTATGCTTTAAATCCTGAAAGAAGAAAACCTGTAAAGAAACAAGAAAAATTAAATTAACAACGGACAAGGTATACACCTTGTTCACCATATTTTATTATTATTATTATTATTATTATTATTATTATTATTATTTCCCCTCAAGCAAGCTTCTAAGAAGCAAGGAATTACTGAGAGAAGGAAACTAAAAAAAAAATGGCTGAGGCGAAAGGACAATAAAGAGAACAGGATTCAAACGAGAGAAGAAAATGTCAGAATAGAACTTATGGTTGCATTTAGCAATTCCAGTAGTAAAATGATGAGAGTTAGCTTCTTGTTTATCTGTGTGTGCGTGCGCGAGCGCGCGCGCGTGTGTATGTTTTGAATAGAATTACTGTGTCGAATCAACCTGCAGACATTTTTCTGGTTCCTCTCAATCGACGATGCATAAGAATATGTCCGTTGAACTCGCAGCAAGGAAAGTTAGATTTTCGAATAGATAAACAAACATATGCGAGCGGAATTTTTTTAAAAAGATTACACACCATCTCGATAATTCTATCTATCAATGTTCAAAGTACAGCAACAAATAGACGAGGCTATTGAATAACACGACAAGACTTGTGCACGTTAAACTATCAGGTCATCCCATAAGTTCTGTCCGAATTTTAACTTTTTGTTAAAATGAACGAAATTTAAAGAGTATTTTATAATTTCTAATGGAGATGAACATTATTTTTATGTTTAGATGCATTTAAACTGATCAAATTTTATTTCAGAGAACAATAAAATTAAATTTTGTTTGATAAAAACCCTGCTAACATGGAAGTAGCCAAGAATCATTTGAGGCACATAATGATTTATGAGTTCAAGGAAAGAAACTCAGCAGCCGAAGCGGCTAGAAACATTCACTCAGTTTATGGAGATGAATGTGTGAATGAAAAAAATTGCAGAAGATGGTTTGCAAAATTCAGAGGTGGATATTTCACCCTTGAAGATGAAGATCGAACCGGACGTCGAGTTGAGTTTGATGAAAAGCTTCTTGAAGCAGCCCTTGAAGAAAATCCTACTTTATCAGTTGAGGAATTGGCAATGGTTCTCAGTTCAAACCATACAACTGTTCATCGTCATCTTCAACAACTTGGAAAAGTTCCTAAACTTGGAAAATGGGTGTCTCATGAATTGTCTGAAAACAACCTCAAATCCCGAGTTGACATCTGTTCTTCTCTACATTCTCGCCAACTTGTTTCACTGTTTTTGGATAGACTTGTGACTGGCGATGAAAAATGGATCTTTTATCGAAATGTTAAGCGTCGTAGACAGTGGCTTGGTAAAGGGGAAGGACCCCAGCCACAACCGAGAAGGGAACTTTATGGGCAAAAGGTTCTTCTTTCAATCTCTTGGGATCGCCAGGGAATAATTCACTTTGAATTCTTACCACCTAATGCAACAATTAATGCTCAGATATACTGTCAGTAATTAGAGCGTTTGAATCAAGCTTTGAGGAAAAAAAAACCTGTTCTAGTGAATCGAAAAGAGGTGATGTTTCATCAGGACAATGCGCGACCCCACACAGCAAGAATCACGTCACAAAAGATCGAAGAACTTGGTTGGGAGAAAATTCCTCATCCACCTTATTCTCCTGATCTTGCTCCTTCAGACTACCATTTGTTTCGTAGCTTACAGAATCATTTGGAAGAAACAGCTTTTGTAACACAGGAAGAGGTTAAAACTGACATTTGTGAGTTCTTCGAATCAAAGTCCAAAGATTTTTACAGTAATGGAATTAGTGGGCTTGTTAATAGATGGAAAATACACTGTTGATTGAATCTTTAATTAAATGTAACATTTGGTCACTTGTTTTCTTTATTCAAAATTCGGACAGAACTTATGGGATGACCTGATATAAGAGCGGTGCGCATGACAAAAATAAATCATCCTAAGTTACAAAACGTTCGCTTCCTCAGTTCACTCATTTTTGATTATCAATATATATATATATATATATCTCAAAATTATTATTTACAAAAGAAAACCGCAAAAAAATTAGGTCCTTAGAGTTATTGACAATGAAAAGGATTTCATTTTTTGTAAATAATATTTAAATAAATTTAATTTAAATTTGTTTTTGTAAACTTTATGATAAAACGTATTTACTTTAGCCTAACCTTATATTAAGTTCAATTTGTCCGATTTTATCAGCACATGAAGAATGCATTATTTTCATGTCGTGCCATTACAAAAATCAATTCATAAATAGACCAACACGTTAATTTACCGTATATACTCGTGTAACGCGCGATCGCATCTATCGGGCGACCCCCAAATCTTCACATATAAAGTAAGTGTTTGTTACTCACTAGTCTAGAATCGACTTTGGTATGCGATCTACATTTTATATTGCTATGTGTCATGAATCTATTTTGGTATGCGATCTATTTTTAGTCGATGTAATTGCTGTTTATCGCTAGAATATTATTAAAAAATAGATTTTTTTTATTTTTTAATTATTTATATATATATATATATATATATATATATATATATATATATATATATATATATATGTTTTACCATATAGATATAATTCCAAATTAAAATTTGTGTGGTGTAGATATTTATCGCTAGAATATAAATAAAAGAAAAATGTTTAATATGTCAATTACATTATCTCTATGTAATATATAAGTTTATAATACATTTTACTATGTAGATATCATTCCCAAATAAAATTTGTACGGTGTAGATATTTATCTTGTAGATAACTTGCCAAGGTAGCACCAAACATTTATCATGTATCTCGTGTATGCGTGTTTCTTTTTTGAGAAACCAAATTACAATCGACTAAACTCTTTTCCTCTATCTCTTAATTCCATCTTCTACTTAGATACCAAAAATTTAAAAAAAAACGTTTAACTTAAATATACACAATTGGTGGAGGTGGGATACCAGCCATTGTCCTGAAGAAATGTGCGTCTGAACTGGCCTCTGCCCTCTCCAAATTATATAACTACTGCTTCAATGAATCTTGTTTTCCAGACTGTTGGAAGTCCCCATCCATTGTTCCTATCTTTAAGAACTCTGGTGACCATTCTTACCATTCGAATTACCGTCCTATGTCTCCTACCCCTCCTCGGCAAAGTCTTCTAAGCTTTAATCAACGCCGAAGTGGTTAAGCACCTTATATCCCATAATCTGCTCTCCGACAAGCAATATGGTTTCCGCTTTGCCCGTTCTATAGCTGATGTGCTTACGGCCATCACTAAAATTGTTTACCAAGCTCTTCATAATAACGGAGAATCTCGTGCTCTGTCTCTAGATATCTCCAAAGCGTTTGATAGGGTTTGGCATGCCGGCCATCTTCGCAATGGTTATGAAATTTCAGGTCGATTGTTTGACTTAATACAATCATTCCTGTCAAACCGATCTATTGAAGGTCGTTCTCAACGGATTCTCCTCCAGCTCCTATCCCACGAAAGCAGGTGTTCCCCAAGACTCCATCCTAGGCCCTAGCGTCTTCATCAATGATTTTCCTGGCGTCATAGATTCCCAAGAAGGCATCTACGCGGACAACACTACAATTTATTCCTGCCTCAAAAACAAATCTAGTGTTGTTGACAAAACTAACCTGGCCATTCGTCTCGAAAAGGACCTTCAATCGGCTGTGAACTGGTGCAGGATTTGTCTGGTTAACTTTAAAGCCTGAAAAAAACTGCTATCTATTACCCACCACAGAAAATCCTGCCCCCCCCATTAGAATGTCTGACGCTCAACTTCTCGAGAGCTCCTCCTCTTTCCTCTAACTACTCGGTCTCACATTGACTGCTGACCTGAGATTGAACAAATACATTGAGTCAATAGCTTCGTCCACTGCAAGGAAAGTTGGCTCCTTGTGCCGCGCCAGGAAATTGTTCTCCCCGGAATCGATCCTCCAGATCTACAAATCAACCTTGCATGGAGTATTGCTGCCATATATGGTCTGGTGCCCCTTATGTTTGTCTCAAGGTTCTTGATAAAATCCAGAGACGGATATGCACTGTAATTGGCCCTGATCTGGCATCTCATCTGACTCGCTCTCTCACAGACGTACCGTCGCTTCCCTCTGTCTTTTTTTTACAAATACTTTCATGGTAACTGCTCCGCTGGTTCCTAAACTTTATGAATTTAAGCGTTCTACGAGACTAATATTTCGTTAACACACTTTCACTGTCAAAACTGTTAAATGTAGCCGTCTCTTCTACTCCAACAGCTTCATGTCTCGCACCTCTCGCCTGTGGAACTCCCTACCCTCTTCTTGTTCCCCTGATAGCTATAATCTCCAACTATTCAAATGTAATGCCAATCGACGTCTGCAGATGCCCTGATCTATCCCCTAACCTTCTCTTCATCCTTTCCTCTATCAATCCTCTTTGCTCTCGCTCCAACTCTCTGTAACCCCTTGCGTGCTAGTGGCTTCCCACCTTGCTTGGGATGAAACACATAAAAAAATAGTTAAAAAAGTAAAAGAGAATAATAAACGTATCATTGGTAACGCTATACTCGTTGCGTAAACGCTTCCAGTCATCAACAACCGAGCGAGAAACAGCTAAACATCTTATAAACGTCAACAATGGAAAAGATGCATATTCGCTATGTTTATATTTTATAAGACGATATAAATATGTGAATATTACGTGCATTATTATTGGATACAGTTAAGTAAAACATCAGTTTTGTCAAAATCATGTTTATTTTAAATACAGCTGTACGTTTTGACTACAGTGAATAGATATATAGTTTTGTCAACGGCGTGACCAGAGTCAGCAGTACATACGCTGATTTTTATATCTCATGTATGATGCAACCCTCTTAAAATTAACTTCAAAATTAGGTCTTCAAAAGTCGCATGATACGCGAGTATATACGGTAATTTTTTGGTGAATATAAAGAAAATTGATATATATATATATATATATATATATATATATATATATATATATATATATATATATATATATATATATATATATATATATATATGTAAACATGGCACTACCAAAAACTTAAATTATATATTGGTCTACTTTCTATTGAGCACCTTTTAAAAAGTAAATGCTACTAACAGCGGAATTTTACTTCATCTGTTCTTTTCTCCCATTTGGATATATATATATATATATATATATATATATATATATATATATATATATATATATATATATATATATATATTCATACATGTTTCATTGAATAATATAGACAAGTGTTGTCTATTTATTTTATGTAAATTCTTTTCATAACGTCTGATAAGCTTAATAACATTAACATTAAACGAAGAAAGAAAATCACGATATTGATCCATATTCTTTAATCCAATCTAAGCTTTCGGCTTACATAAGCCATTCTCGCGTGATCATGTGTGACGTCATGAGCTGCGATGTGATTTTCGCTTCTAGCGTCTTATATGCACTTGTTTGTCGTTGCTAGAAAATCATCCATGTAAACAGAAACCGACTATCTTCACTGTCTTGTCCGTATATTGCTTAATATGTTCTACAGTAATTGACATCTTTGATAATGGCTTATAATAATGGATAATACACACAATATATATATATATATATATATATATATATATATATATGTTAGTAGCTTTTACTTCTTAAATAGAAAGTAGAGCTATATATAATTATTATTTTATTATAAGATATTAGAACGAAAAAATGTTGAAATCACTACACAGTAGTTTTCGTGTTTCTCTTTTATTTTCAGAAAGGAAAAAGGGTTGTACAAATTAAAAATATGTACTGTTTATGGAGATGGTGCCGTAGCTGCGAATACTATTTGTATGTGATTCGTTAGGTTCAAATGTGAATGACTGAGAAAACTCAAGCAAACCTGCAGAAATGCTGATCAAATATAAACCACGGGATATCGCAAAGATACTCTACCCCATCTCATATGAACGTTGTAAGGCATTTGAAAACACTTGGATACAAGTATCGACACGATATTTTGGCGCGTCACTATTTAATGTAAAAAACGAATGTATCGAATTTCCGTTTATGACCTTCCGCTCAAACGCACCAACAAGAATCCATTTTTTTAAAACAACGATCCCACGCGATGAAATATTGACTGTTTACAACAATGTGAAGCAAAAAATGTTCTGAGAGGGGGAATGTTAACTACTCCAAAAGTCGGTCTGCATCCGAGGATGTCGATGCTATGTATCTGGTGAGATTGCAGGGGCCTTGTGTATTACGAGGTCCTTTCGCAAAATCAGAGATTGAATTCAGACAAGTGTTGTTCCCAGTGGGACCGATTAAGTGCAGGAATCGATTAAAAGAGTTCGGAAGGGCGTCGTCTTCGATCAGGACAACACCAGACATCATTACACCTTTGCAAATCCGGCTGTAATTAATACAGATATCCTACTATACAGTCATACAAAACCAGATCTTGCGTCGACATTATACAACTTATTTTGATCCCCATAAAAATATATTTCTCGGAAGAACTTTACTTCCCTGGAAAATGTATAAAATCCCCTTAGATCAGTTCCTCACCCAGAAAATTATCAACTTCTAGGTCGTTGGAATCATGAAGCTTTATTTTGTAACAAGTATTTATAAACACCAGTAAACTGTCGTTAGTTTTTCAGATTTTTTTTAATTTTAAGAATGCTCATAAATATGCATCAGCTTAAAGTCAAGGTAAACTACGGAAGATGCTAAGTTATACAATTTAGTGTCTAATTAACAAAAGTGAATAAATGTTGCTATTGTTTTTAACTTTTTATAATGTAATTATTATTTATATTATTTTAGTTTGAGAACAGCAGAATGTTTTGAATTTATCCAAATATTATATTATAAAATTTTTAGTCATGTATGATGGCTTGGGATAGAAGTATTTCTTTTTAGAACGGGGATTATATATATATATATATATATATATATATATATATATATATATATATATATATATATATATATATATATATATATATATATACTTTTTTTCTAATACATGTTTCTGCTAAAATGACCGGTGTTATTTCTGTTTAGTTTTTATTGCATTTTGCTTATTCTTATTCGCATTCCAGAAAAATTCCATATGAAAAACGAAAATGGTCGTTCAGCATGTCTCTGGAAGACAGCACCTCCATGCGAAGCAGTCGTTGTAATTAAAATGCTAAATATAAATAATAATAAATTAACACCAATAAATAAAATAAGCTGAACATTCAATTTTATTTGTTTCTGCGTGTGTAGATAGATAGATAGATAGATAGATAGATAGATAGATAGATAGATAGATAGATAGATTCAAAAAATAAAAGATAGATAGACAGATATATAGATATTGTTTAAAATTTGCTATATATATGGGAGAAGAATGCTCAGTATGGAAGATAGAGCGTATGTCGATGCAGACAGTGTGAACATTGAAAGAAACACAGTACACTGACTGTAAGTTTAACACATCAAGCACCCTTCAAATTTAACACACGCACACATATATGTGTTTGTGTGTGTGAAAGACAGAGAGGGCGTTTGCACTGAAGATAGGGAGAGAGAAAAAAATGGAGAGAGAAACAGATTTGGAAGTTCTTATTTTATTTGCAAATATCATGTTAAACGGGCGGATGGCTTGTGCAAATTAGATTGCATCCGT
>CAHIKZ030001413.1:610000-742500 GCA_903632075.3 Acanthosepion pharaonis
GAAGATGGCTCATCTGATACAAAAACTTAGATCAAGGAATAACATAATAAAAAAAAGAATATTTGCCTTTTATTTTCTCCAGAAATTAAAGCAACCATACAGCTCATGATCAAACATAATAGACATTAGTTGTCTGTTATATTTTAATATATATATATATATATATATATATATATATATATATATATATATATATATATATGTGTGTGTGTGTGTGTGTGTGTGTGTGTGTGTATAGCGTGAATCCCAGGGTCACAAACTCACATAAATCCAATTAAATATATATATATATATATATATATAGATAGATAGATAGATAATATTAGTGGTAAATATACACATACATATGCAAAATATATAAATATATATACATAGGTGCATACACATACATCTATATATTTTGAATAAAAAATTCCAAGAGGATAGAATCTAGGTAGAACTCAATGTTGTTTTTTTTCTGTTTTCTTCTTGAATTTGTAGGTCTGATGAATTGGATCGTATTTACGATTCCAATGGAATAAATTATGACCATGGAATATTAGTGTTTAAGCCTTTTTATTATATATATATATATATATATATATATATATATATATATATACAGAAAGAGGGAGATATATCGACAGATAAATATTCGCTGATGTGAGTAAGAGTGATATGCATTTTTAAATAATGAAACAGCTATTTTTTAAATAATAATACTGTTTAATTTTCTTTATTTTTTGAAATATGATGAAAGAATTCATGCAAATAATTGCATTATTACTGTGCATCCTCAGGGCCAGATTCAGATGAAAAGAAGCCCTAGGCTATTCTACTAGTGAGGCTCCTCCAAATTCCCCATTCTCACGAGTAGGGGAAAATGGAAGAGTATTAAATTAAACAATTTCAGTAAATCCGAGGATGATGATGGGTGTTTAAAATTACAGAAGGCTTATTTAGAGTCTATAATGCATTATGACACCATGTGCAAGAAAGGCATATGACAGTGTCAAAAATATTATACATCTTGGCTGGAGGCATCCTAGATTTTGAGGCCCTACGCTTTGGCCTAATAAGCCTATAAGTCAATCCAGAACTTTGTGCAGGATATTTCACATAATTTGCATTAATTATAGGATCTCCTATGTTACATTTACAATGTGGTAGCAATTTTATGAATTTTACTAGATGTGTCTAGTTTCACATTATTAGACACGTTACTGAAACTCATAGAAATATGACGTTGGGATGAAAAGTGATCATTACAGAATTCATTAAATGATTCAAAGACAAATATTTTAACAAAAAAATTGAAGTCTCCTGACGATAAGGCTATAAAGATAACATTACTAATCTGCATATTCTGAAACTTAAACTCTGAGTCTTAGAAGATGTTCATCTTCATATTTTCAATGTCTGAGTTGTAATACTTCTTAAAAATTAATTACACAACACCCCGAAAAGCAACCCAGAGTTCATTTTTGCTGGTAACTTGCCGTCCACCAAAATAAACATTCCTCTCAAGAAATTTTCAGTCGAGTTAGCGTCGGGAGAAAATGTCAGCAACTTCCAAAATCTAATAGCTTTGAAACCCCGTATGTGATGAATCTCTGGCAGAAAATAAATTCCAGCGTTGTTACACCTTTTGCAATCCATCCAATCAATCTTAAAACCAGTTTTTAAAACTTCAAACACGCAACAGGCTTAATAAATTGAAACTGAGACATTCAGGACATTACATTCAAAAAGCTTCCTTTTCTTTAGATTTATAGAGAACGAACCAACTTCCATTCTATTTGCACAAGATTTAGATTCCAGTAACGATCGCATGCATCTATATGATGTTAAATGCTTTGTATAAATATAGGTCTGTATACATGCATATGCATACCGAAAATATTCAGTCCTAACTGGGCGCCCAAACTTTGGCCTTGTGCCACATTTTAACTACGCTTGGAAAATTTCTATACATACCGAAAAGTTTTCATGTATCTATTTTAATATATATAGAAACACATCTATCTATCTATCATTTATTTTGTTTTGACTATCTATCCTTTATTTTTTTCAGTTTATCTGTCATTTATATATATATATATATATATATATATATATATATATATATATATATATACATAGAGAGAGAGAGAGACAGACAGACAGACAGACAGACAGAGACAGATAGATATATGCGGATATATACCAAATAAAGAGATATTAGCAACTGTATATATGCGCGTTAGCGTGCATACACAGATAAGCAAATAAATATTTACTTAATTTAATTAATAGTGTAAACAAAACAGTGCTCACTCTAGTAAAACAGAGCTATGAAATATATATGAATAAATACACATATACCTACGTTTGCAGTGCAAGTTGAAGTTTCATAGTTTCCCAAGTCGTCACGCAAAAAGGGCGAATGAACCATTTAATTGAGTGGTCCATTCACCATTCGTGTCTGATGACTTAGGAATAAGTTGCACTACAATCGTAGGTACAAATGTATTTATTAATCTCTTTCTCTCTCTTTCTCTCTCTCTCTCTCTCTCTCTCTCTATCTATCTATATCTATCTATCTATCTGTCTGTCTGTCTGTCTATGTAAAATATATATATATATATATATATATATATAGATATAGATATATAGATATATACACATCCGTCGCTCTCTCTCTCTCTATCTATATATATATATATATATATATATATATATATATATATATATATATATATATATATATATATATATATGAAGAAGAAAAAATCTTAATACATCATTGTAGGACTTGTTAATAAATTTATTTCGACAGAAATTTTTTATATGTCTCATCAGACCGAAATTATAAAATGGTTTAAATTTATTAAAATTTATTTTAAAATTAAATCACAGGAGAAAAGAATGAAAATGTCTAAATTACTTGACCTAGAAAAACTTTCCTGTGGATTTACATTATATATATATATATATATATATATATATATATATATATATAATAAAATTATAGTTTTAAGTTTTATGATATATTTATAGGTAAAAGTACTCAATATCAGAGATAGAGCATTTGTAAATATAAATATAAAATCGACAACACCAAGCAGCGACAGTCTGTTTCGTGATTGAACGAAATCTTCAGACCACTCTTCACCCCCCCACATATATATATATATATATGTGTGTGTGTGTGTGCATGCGTGTTCGTACGTGTGTGTATAAACCAAAATAGCATGCATATTTAGTTTTATAAATGAAATATTCATATAAAAGCAACAAAAATAGATGAAGTGAAAGAAGACATTTTTGCTGTGATCAATCTCAAAAGAATTTCAGAGGACTATGACTTTTAACCATAAAACTACTTGGCAGGAATACTACGTTATTGGCGCCACTCAGTTCCTCAAATCTAATCGAATGTATAATCTTGCCAAAGTAGCATACATCAGAAGTTTTCTTTTGAATCTCTTCTTGTTCGGGACGGATGTGCGGATAGTGTAATGGATAACGGATTTAGACATCAGAGAGCCGAGTTCGATTTCCAGTCGGGTTCGTTGCATTCACATGTACGCAAATATTCTTGGTAAAGATATGAATCCATCACTTCTCTTCATCCCAGCTATGGGTTAAATAGTAGGACATGTATCTGAAAAAAAATGCTATTTTGAAAAACTCTTAATGCAGTAATAACTCTCAAAAAATAATTATTCTTACAATCCAAAATATGATTCGGCTAACATTCAAATGGTTGATAAACCGTAAAAACATCAGTCATGTTCGGGTCGATACATTTTCAGTACCCTCGAGTTCTCAGTTTTCTTTTGGAATAGAGTCAAAGGCTAGAAAATATAATAGTTAACAAATGAGAAAGTACCTTAGAAAATTCCAATTGCCTAAATGGTTAAGTCTTTATTCTATAAAAGTCGTGTTTTTTTATATACAGTCTGCAATTTCGAGAGTTTTTCTCTGTTACGTTTTATTTTGAATTCTTCAAGTTTATTTTATTGGCTAATGAATGAATCTGCTGTAAAAGCAAACAATTCGATATAATAAAAAAAATATAAGTTAAAATGAAATAAAATAAAACAGTAATTATAATACAAAGGAAACAAATTAGAATATTTGTAATTTGAGAAAACATTTCAACTTTTATACTTAAGTTGAATTGAGATTATTATCATTATTATTAGATTTTTTCATTTTGGCTGATTTCCTCTTATAAACATTTCTTTCCTCTTGCTTACTTTTTTCTTTTTCCATTTCTTTCTTTTTTTTCCGTTTTCTGTTAATCACTCTTTATTTTACCTTTTATTTTAACTTTATTCTGTCGTTTCCTTTCTTGTTTTCTTTTCCCTTTCGGCGGCTTTCTCATTATCGACTTACAAGGAGTAAATAGTTGCGTCTCTTTATCGATTCTTTCTTTTATACTTCTTTCTTTCTGTCTTTCTTTATTTCTGTTTATTAATTTTTCTTTTCATTTTATTTAATTATTATTATTCTTTTTTTTTTGGGGGGGGTATTGCTGTCTATTTATCACCTTTTCTTTTCTTTTTTACTCTTTTATTTCTTCGCCTTTTGTTTTTTTTTTTTCCTTTACTCTGCCATTTTGTCTTTCCTTTTTTTTCTTCTTTCCCTTACGCAATTTTTATTTTTCTTTCTTTCTGTTTTCCTTTTTTCTTTCTTTATTTTACATTTTCAATATTTGGTTACGCATCTTACACCACAGGTTCTTCTTTCGCTTCGATTATTGCTGAAAAAGTCTGTCTTTAGACATGAACGGTGAAACTCTGGATGTTGCATTCGATATCACGAAATCATTTGACAGGATTTGGCACACCTTATCAAATCGCGAAATGAAAGTCCTCTTTAATGGCCACTCTTCTAGATCTTGTTGCCTTAATACGTGCGTAACGCAGAGCGTAACGCAGAGCTCTAATTTTCACCAACGGGACTTGTGATCAGTTCTTAAGTCGATATCTATGCAGAAGACGCGACTATTTACTTCTTGTATTTGGTTTAGTTTGTTTTTTTTTACAGCATATCAATCTCAATAGGTTATTTAATGCTGACAAGATTTTTATTGCTGGTAATGTTTTTTTTTCAAAAATGTATAGCTGGTAATATTTTTCCAAAAATGTATTGCTAATAATAATGTATTGCTGGTAATTTTTTTTTTCTTCAAAAACTTATTGCTGGTAATATTTTTACAAAGTATTTCTGGTATTAAAACCTATTTTTACATTTCCATAGTGTTTTGATCTCACTTTGGGAGTTAAATATTTACTCATAGCTGGGACCCTAACAGGTGCTACCACACCGGGTCAGTGTGGACCTGGGAACATCAGACATTAAGAGGTAGTTCCACGTTCCTCAAAATCCCCTGATAAGACGTTAAACTACATCGAACAGCAAGACCTCTGGTTTAACGTCTTACCCAGGACGCGGATGTAGTTTATCGTCTTACCCAGGACGCGGATGTAGTTTATCGTCTTACCCAGGACGCGGATGTAGTTTATCGTCTTACCCAGGAAGCAAGTCTGAACGGATCGATAAATTCAAATTGGCAGCTGATCTAAAAATGACAATCTGTTGTTAATTGGGGCAAGAAATGGCTTGTTAATTTTAACGTCTCCAAAACAAAACTGCTCTGTTTTAATCGCACGAGAGAAGCATTTTCGCCTTACAATCAGCATGGCTGATGCTAACTTCCGCTGACATGAAGTGGAAAGATTATATTGAATCAATTGCTAGGTGTGCTGCTAGGAAAGATTATTCACCGTATTGTGCTAGACAAGTTCTGTCGCCAGAATCTATCTTAAACATTTATAAGTATATGATTCTTCCCTGCATTGAATATTGCTGTTATATCTGATCTGGTACCATTGCTATGCATTTGAAGATTCTTGGTAAAATAAATAGAAAAATCTGCAATATTACTGGCCCTATCCTGGCATCTCCTCTTCAGTCACTTTCCCATTGCCGTAACGTAGTTTTAGTGTGTTTTTTATATAAATACTTTCATAGTAATTGTTCTGATGAACTTTCCTATTTGGTACCTAGAATTTATGAATTTAAGCGTATTAGATTGACATAAATGTTTTACAGTTGAAATGACAAGATGTAACCGCAAGTTCTATGTTAACAGGTTCTTCTCTCGCATTCTCGCTTGTGAAATTCTCTTTCGGCTTCTTATTTTCCATTCGACTGTGATCTTCAAA
Organism: Acanthosepion pharaonis; assembly: GCA_903632075.3. Classification (NCBI taxonomy): domain Eukaryota; kingdom Metazoa; phylum Mollusca; class Cephalopoda; order Sepiida; family Sepiidae; genus Acanthosepion; species Acanthosepion pharaonis. The sequence continues at coordinate 616,198 of CAHIKZ030001413.1, forward strand.
AATTGAAATGCAATATCAATCGTTAACTTCTGTCTTCTTAATTTCTGTTCTTTTTTGTTCTCTCTCCTTAATAATGTTTTCTTTTGCTCATATTCTTTCACACCCAGTAATCCCTTCCATCTTAGTAACTTTATTGTCGTGCATGGGGTGAAATGATTTTAAAAATATTTATGCAATCTCTTCTCCCCATTGGGACACTAACTCGTATTGAATTTCTTTTTTATTAGCAATTCAGAAAGGTTGAACTTGGAAGAAATTGTTTTCGATTTTCTTTTTTTTTTTAATCGTTTCTTTTGTTTTATTAAAATGCTAAGGCAAAACTACATAAAACAAGTAAAAAACAACATTAAATTGTAAAAATGAATTAAATTAAATTAACATTTAAAAACACTTTCCACGAATGAAATGAAACAAATTTGATTTCGATAGATTTTTTTTTTATTTATTTAATTTGACTTTATTTCACCTTTTAAATTTTTTTAAGTTTCACCACCGAATTTGAATACATTGGACGTTGAAACTGCCTTTGACAAAACAGATTCACTTTTAAATTGGTTGTAGATTTCAATTATCTCCCGCGTTCACCACAGTCTTTTTGAATCTTTATTCATTCATTTCTTCCTTTTTTTTCCTTCAATCCTTCGTTTCCTCTTTGATTTATATTCAGTTCGCTTAAGTTTCTTTCTTTCTATTCTTTCTTTCACATATTCCATTTTCTTTCATTCCATTCTTTCTACTTTTCTTTCTTTTAGACAATCTTTCCTTTTCTTTTTATTCTAAAAAACAGTATTTTATGACAGCTTCTTGTCTGTTTCTTTTTTTCACTTTTTCTTTTCTTACTTTTCATTATTTTTCGTTCATTCCGTTTCTTTTTTATTATCTTTTACTTTATTCTCTGTTAAGAGAATGAAGTTTGTTGCTTTTTCTTCTCTTTATTTTTGCTTCTCCTTTCTTCTTTTTGCTTCATTACTTTTCTATCCTCACAGCGTTCCTTTTTCTTCTTTTGAAAGTTCTTTGTTTACTACTTCAGTTTTTGAAAACTAATTCAATTATTATTTTCTTTTATTCATCTGTCACAGATACCATTACTTCATTCATCTTGTCTTTCATCTTTCCATCATTCTTTTTTGTTCTCCCTCCTTTTAACCCATCATCCTATTTACTATCTCTTGTAACTTGGTTGATTCGTCGAATAAAATACCTTCTTTCTTTCTTTCTTTCTTTCTTTCTTTTATTTTCTACAAACTCAATTTAACTTTTCTTCTTCTTTTCTTTTATTTTCTTCTTGAACTTCTTCTTCTTCTTCTTCTTCTTCTTTTAAACCATCATTCATTTCTTCTCTCTTTTTTGTTCGTTTTTAAACCATCATCTTTATTTACTATCTCTTCTTTCTTTTGATTTGTTCGATGAACTCAAAATACCTTCTTTCTTCTTCTTCTTCTTCTTCTTCTTTTCTTTTTTATTTTTTCTTGTACTTGATTTGTTCGTCAAATAAAATTTCTTCTTCTTCTTTTTCTTCTTCTTTTATTTTCGATTCAATTTTCTTCTTCTTCTTCTTCTTCTTCTTCTTCTTCTTCTTTTTAAACCATCATCCTATTTACTATCTCTTGTACTTGATTTGTTCGTCAAATAAAATGCCTTCTTTCTTTCTTTCTTTCTTTCTTTCTTTCTTTTATTTTCTATAAACTCAATTTAACTTCTTCTTCTTCTTCTTCTTCTTCTTAAACCATCATCCTATTTACTATCTCTTCATCTGATTTGTTCTTCCATCCTTCTTTTTTTCTTTCCCTTTTTATTTTCCTATTAACTCAATTTCACTCGCTTCTTCTTTTTTCATCCTTTTCTTCCATCCTTTTTCCCTTTTTTCATTTTTCAATCAAAATTTTTCTTTATTTTTCAATCCTTTCTTTCTCTTTCTTACCCCGTTTCAATCTTTGTTTCCTTCTTTGCTTCAGGATCTCTGCTTGCTTCCACGTTTTTGAGTTAGTTCCTCTACGTCTTTTATGTAAGCATTTATATTCCTTCTCTTTTACTAGCGTTCGTTTTTCTCCAATTTCTTTTTATCTTTCAATTTATTCTTTTCTATTCTCATTCACTTACCGTTTCTTTTACTTTTTCCTCTCGTCATCTTTCCTTTTCCTTCTCCATCTTTTTTGCCTCTTGTTGTTTACACCTGCTCTTAACGAAAAAAAAAAAAACAACTTTTTTCCAATTATTCCGCACAATAGATTTATTTACTTCTTACCAAACATATCATTCCGTTGATTTCAAAACGGAAGTCTTTGCAAGCAGTTTTATTTAAACTTGGAATTTGATTGAAGACTGGACCCTTAATCCATCCCAATCTAAAAGAAAGGATATCTTAATATGTATTATTTATTCCGTTTTTCTTCCCCGTTAAAATCTGTCTTTGCCCACTTCTTAAAAAGAACTTTCAGTTTTTTTTTTTTTTTTTTACTCGGCAATAATATTAGAACGTGTTGTGAAATTATTGGTGCAGAAAATGGAATCGTCATACTGAGTTCAAATTCTGGCCTGGTCTGTTACGTTCTCTTCGCACTAATATCCTCGGGAAAGGCATATATATATATATATATATATATATTTCGTCTTCCTCTAGTTATGGTTTACATTTGCTATCAAAGCTGACGTGGCTCTTTAGATTTGGTTAGCTATCTCTCTAAGAGAATGAAAATTCTGAATTCAAAACCATGTAGAAATTAAAAGCAAAATTATTCGACTACCCTTCTCAAAATTTCATGGTAATTCATAGCTAAGAAAGAAAATGAACCCGAGATATCGTCTCCGTCCTCAAGGGATATGACATTAAAAAGACAAAAACCACGGTCCAATAACTATTTATATTATTCGGACTATTGTCCTCATTTGTTGCCATATTTATCACAACGTTTCGTCCGTTGTACGCTCCGGCCTTATTCAGGTGGATGGAATGTCAAATTGAACCCTTTATTTCCCTCGCTTTATCCACTGTGCCATGTGTCTTTAAGGACACATGGCACAATGGAAGAAGAAGGGCGGACAATATCTCTCGCATGGATTCCCCCGAGGCAAAATATAACATGGATTCCCCCGAGGCAAAATAGCCAAAGATATTTTTTCATGTTAAAAAAAAAAAAGATTTTCTAATGGATTTTAAGAATTATATCACTTTCGAGTATAGTGTAAAACGTGAATTAGAGAATTTAGGAGATAATAATTACTGAGTCCAAAAGTAAGGTGTACTAGTAGTTGAAATGGTCAGGCAGCTCAGATGATAAGTGGTACCAGAAATCACCCTGATTCAAAGAGAACATAAATATAGGTGAAAGAGAGTGAAAGAGAACATAAAGGCAGGAAAAAGAGAGTGAAAGAGAACATAAAGGCAGGTAAAAGAGAGTGAAAGAGAACATAAAGACAGGTAAAAGAGAGTGAAAGAGAACATAAAGACAGGTAAAAGAGAGTGAAAGAGAACATAAAGACAGGTAAAAGAGAGTGAAAGAGAACATAAAGACAGGTAAAAGAGAGTGAAAGAGAACATAAAGACAGGTAAAAGAGAGTGAAAAAGAGAACAAAAAGACAGGTAAAAGAGAGTGAAAGAGAACATAAAAGATAGGTGAAAAGAGAGTGAAAGAGAAAATAAAGACAGGTAAAAGAGAGTGAAAGAGAAAAAAAGACAGGTAAAGAGAGGAAAGAGAACATAAAGACAGGTGAAAGAGAGTGAAGAGAACATAAAGACAGGTAAAAGAGAGTGAAAGAGAACATAAAGATAGGTAAAAGAGAGAGAAAGAGAACATAAAGATAGGTAAAAGAGAGGAAAGAGAAATATAAAGACAGGTAAAAGAGAGTGAAAGAGAACATAAAGACAGGTAAAAGAGAGTGAAAGAGAACATAAAGACAGGTAAAAGAGAGTGAAAGAGAACATAAAAGACAGGTAAAGAGAGTGAAAAGAGAACATAAAGATAGGTAAAAAGAGAGTGAAAGAGAACATAAAGAAGGTAAAAGAGGTGAAAGAGAAATATAAAGATAGTGAAAGAGAAAATAAAGATAGGTAAAGAGAGTGAAAGAGAACATAAAGATAGGTAAAAAGAGAGTGAAAGAGAACATAAAGATAGGTGAAAGAGAGGAAAGAGGAAAAGAGAGGAAAGAACATAAAGATAGGTGAAAGGAAAGAGAAAATAAGGTGGAAAAAGAAAGAGAACATAAAGACAGGTAAAGAGAGTGAAAGAGAACATAAAGATAGGTAAAGAGAGAGAAAATAAATATAGGTGAAAAGAAAGGTAAAAGACAGGTAAAGAGAGTGAAAGAGAAACATAAAGATAGGTGAAAGAGAGTGAAAGAGAAATAAAATATAGGAAAAGAGAAAAAGGAGTGAAAGAGAAACATAAAGACAGGTAAAGAGAGTGAAAGAGAACATAAAGACAGGTAAAAGAGAGTGAAAGAGAACATAAAGACAGGTAAAAAGAGTGAAAAGAAACATAAAGACAGGTAAAAGAGAAAGAAAGAAAAGAAACATAAAGAAAGGTAAAAAGAGAGTGAAAGAGAAACATAAAGACAGGTAAAGAAGAGAAAAGAGAACATAAAGACAGGTAAAAGAGAGTGAAAGAGAAACATAAAGACAGGTAAGAGAGAGAAAAGAATATAAAGATAAAGAAAGAAGTGAAAGAGAACATAAAAGAAAAGAGGAAAGAGAACATAAAGATAGGGAAAGAGAGTGAAAGAGAAACAAAGAGAGCGAAAGAGAGAAACAAAGAAGGTAAAAAGAAGGTGAAAAGAGAGTGAAAGAGAAAGCAAAGACAGGTAAAAAGTGAAAGAGAGTGAAAAAGAAGGTGAAAGAGAGCGAAAGAACATAAAGAGTGAAAGGTGAAAAAGAGTGAAAGAGAACGAAAAAGAAGAAAAGAGTGAAAGAGAAACAAAGAAGGAAAGAGAGTGAAAGAGATAAAGACAGGTAAAAGAGAGTGAAAGAGAACATAAAGACAGGTAAAAAGAGAGGAAAGAGAAATATAAAGAAGGTGAAAGAGAGAAAGAGAAACATAAAGAGGAAAAAAAGAGAAAGAAAACATAAAGACAGGTAAAAAGTAAAAGAGTGAAAGAGAAAGAAGCAAAGAGAGTGAAAGAAGAAAAGAGAACATAAAGAAGGTAAAAGAGAAAGAAGAAAGAAAGAGAAAGAAGGAAAAAGAAAGAAAAAGAGAACGAAAGAAGAAGAAAGAGAAACATAAAGAAGGTAAAAGAGAGCGAAAGAAGAAGCAAAGAGAGTGAAAGAAGAAGGAAAGAGAACAAAAAGAAGTAAAAAAGAGAGGAAAGAAAAGCAAAGAGAGGCGAAAGAAGAAAGAGAAACATAAAGAAGGTAAAAGAGAGAAAGAAGAACAAAGAGAGGAAAAAAGAAGTGAAAGAGAACGAAAAGAAGAAGTAAAAGAGAGCGAAAGAACAAAGAGACAGAAAGAAAAAGAAAGAGAAAGAGAAAAAGAAGCGAAAGAGAGTGAAAGAGAGCGAAAGAAGAAAAAAAGAAAGAGTAAAGAGAGTGAAAGAGAAGTAAAGAAGGTGAAAGAAGTGAAAGAGAGTGAAAGAATAAAGAGAGTGAAAGAAGAAGTAAAAAGAAGAAAGAAGCAAAGAGAGGAAAGAAGAGTGAAAGAGAGCGAAAGAAGGTAAAAGAGAGTGAAAGAAGAAGCAAAAAGTGAAAGAAGAAAAGAGAGTGAAAGAAGAAAAGATAAAGAAGGCAAAAGAGAGGAAAAAGAAAGAGAGCGAAAGAAGGCAAAGAGAGTGAAAGAAGAACATAAAGAGAGGAAAGAAGCAAAAGAGAAAATAAAGACAGGAAAAAGAGAGAGTGAAAGAGAAATATAAAGAGAAGAAAGAGAGTGAAAGAGAAAGAGAAAGAAAGAAGAAAAGAGAGTGAAAGAAGAATATAAAGACAGGGAAAAAAGAGTGAAAAGAGAGGAAAGAAGGTAAAAGAGAGAAAGAAAGAAGAAGCAAAAGAGAAATAAAGAAAAAAGAGTGAAAGAGAACATAAAGAGAGCGAAAGACAAAGAAAGAGAAAAAAGAAGGAAAGAAAAGAAGGAAAGAAAAATAAAGAAGGCGAAAAAGAAAAGAGTGAAAAGAACATAAAGAGAACAAAGAGAAAGAAGAAGTAAAGAGAGTGAAAGAAGAAAAGAGACATAAAGAAGTAAAAGAGAAGAAAGAAAATAAAGAAGGTAAAAGAGAGTGAAAAGAGAAGCATAAAGACAGGTAAAAAAGAAAGAGAAAAAATAAAGGAAAGAAAGAAGCAAAAAAAGAAGGTGAAAGAGAGGAAAAGAAAATAAAGAGAGGAAAAAGAAGTGAAAGAGAAAGTGAAAGAAGGTAAAAGAGAGAGAAAAAGAATAAAGAGAGGAAAAAGGAAAGAAAGAGAAATAAAGAAGGTAAAAGAGAGGAAAAAGAACAAAAGACAGGTGAAAGAAGAGTGAAAGAGAGGAATAAAGAAAGGTAAAGAGAGAAGAAGAAGAAGTGAATAAAGAAGGAAAAAGCGAAGAAGAAAAAGAAAGGAAAGAAGGAAAAAGAGAGTGAAAGAGAGAATAAAGAGAGGAAAAAGAAGTGAAAGAGAAGCGAAAGAAGGTGAAAGAGAGTGAAAGAAAATAAAAAGGGAAAGAAGAAAAAAGAACATAAAGAAAGAAAAGAGAGAGGAAAGAAGAGAAGAGGAAAGAAGAAAAGAGAGAGAAAGAAGAATAAAGAGAGGTAAAAAGAAGAGAAAATAAAGACAGGTAAAAGAGAGGAAAAGAGAAAGAAGAAGAAGGAAAAAGAGAGTGAAAGAAGCAAAGAGAGTGAAAAAAGAAGGTAAAAGAGAGAAGAAAAGAAGGTGAAAGAGAGGAAAGAAGAAAAATAAAGAAAGAGAACAAAAGAGAGGAAAAAGAAGAAAAGAAAGAAAGAAGAAAAGAGAGTGAAAGAAGAAAAAGAGAGGAAAAAGAAGCAAAGAGAGTGAAAGAAGAAAAGAGAGTGAAAGAAGTAAAGAGAGGAAAAGAAACATAAAGAGAAAAAGAAGTAAAGAGAGTGAAAGAACAAAGAGAGGAAAAAGAAGTGAAAGAGAGAGGAAAAGCAAAGAGAGTGAAAGAAGAAATAAAAGAAGGTAAAAGAGAGTGAAAGAAGAATATAAAGAGAGGTGGAAAGAAGAAAAAGAGAAGGAAAGAAGCAAAGAGAGTGAAAGAAGAAGTAAAGAGAGTGAAAGAAGAAAAGAGAGAGAAAGAGAAAGAAGAATTAAAAAAGAAGCAAAAAGAGTGAAAAGAAGAAGTAAAAAGAGAGTGAAAAGAAGCATAAAGAGAGGTAAAAGAAGTGAAAGAGAAAGTGAAAGAAGGTAAAAGAGAGAGGAAAGAAGAATAAAGAGAGTGAAAGAAGAAGAAAGAGAGGAAAAAGAAGTAAAAGAGAAAGAAGCAAAAAGGAAAGAACAGGTAAAAGAGAGGAAAGAAGAAGCAAAGAGAGGAAAAAGAAGAAAGAGAACATAAAGAAGTAAAGAGAGTGAAAGAAGATAAAAGAGAAAGAAGCAAAGAGAGTGAAAGAAGAAGCAAAGAGAGGAAAGAAGCAAAGACAGGAAAGAAGAAGAGAAAGAAAGTGAAAAAAGAAAAGAAAGAAGGTAAAGAGAGTGAAAGAAGAAGAATAAAGACAGAGAAGAAGAGTAAAAGAGTGAAAAGAAGTGAAAAGAGAGGAAAGAGAACATAAAGAGAGGAAAAAGAAGAAAGAAGAGAAAGAAGAAGCAAAGAGAGTGAAAGAAGAACATAAAGAGAGGAAAGAAGAAAGAAAGAGACAGGAAAGAGAAGCAAAAAGTAAAAAAAGAAGATAAAGAAGGTAAAAGAAGTGAAAGAGAGTGAAAGAAGTAAAAGAGAGTGAAAGAAGAAAAAGAGAGTGAAAGAAGCAAAGAGAGGAAAGAAGAAGTAAAGAGAGTGAAAGAAATATAAAGAGAGGAAAGAAGAAAAGAAAGAAAGAAGAGTGAAAAAGAAAGAAAGAAGTGAAAGAGAAAGAAGAAGCAAAGAGAGGAAAAGAAGAAAGAAGCAAAGAGAGTGAAAGAAGAAGATGAAAAAGCAAAGAGAGTGAAAGAAGAAGCAAAGAGAAAGAAAGAAGGTAAAGAGAGTGAAAGAAAATAAAAGAGAGTGAAAGAAGAAGCAAAGAGAGTGAAAGAAAAGAGAGAAAGAACAAAGAGAGTGAAAGAAGCAAAGAGAGTGAAAGAAAGCAAAGAGAGAGAAAGAAGCAAAGAGAGTGAAAAAGAAAGAAAAAAGAGTGAAAGAAGCAAAAAGAGGAAAAAAGAATAAAGAGAGGAAAAAGAAGAAAGAGAGTGAAAGAAGAAAAAGAGAGGAAAGAAGAAATAAAGAGAGGTGAAAGAAGAGGAAAGAGAGAGGAAAGAAGGTAAAAGAGAGTGAAAGAAACATAAAGAGAAAGAAAAGAAGTGAAAGAGAGTGAAAGAACAAAGAGAGTGAAAGAAGAAGTAAAGAGAGGAAAGAAAGAAAAAGAGAGGAAAGAACATAAAGAGAGTGAAAAGAAAAGAAAAAGAAGGTGAAAAAGAGAAAGAGAAGCAAAAGAAGAAAGTAAAGAGAGTGAAAAAGAAGCAAAGAGAGTGAAAGAAGAAAAGAGAGTGAAAGAAGCAAAGAGAGGAAAGAAGATAAAAGAGAGCGAAAGAAGAATAAAGAGAGGAAAGAAGAAGTGAAAGAGAGGAAAGAAGAAGTAAAAGAGAGTGAAAGAAGAAAAAGAGAGGAAAAAGTAGAAAGAGAGGAAAGAAGCAAAAGAAGAAAAAGAAAGCAAAGAGAGTGAAAGAAGAAATAAAGAAAAAAGAAGCAAAGAGAGTGAAAAAAGGTAAAAGAGAGTGAAAAGAAGCAAAAGAGAAAGAAAGAAGTGGAAAAAGAGAGTGAAAGAAGTGAAAAGAGAGAGAAATAAAGAAGTAAAAGAGAGTGAAAGAAAGAAGGTAAAGAGAGGAAAGAAACATAAGAAGTAAAAGAGAGAAAGAAACATAAAGAGAGTGAAAGAAGCAAAGAGAGGAAAGAAGAAAGAAAGAGAGTAAAAAGAAGTAAAAATAAAGAAAGAAGAAAAGAAAGAAGAATAAAGAGAGTGAAAGAAGCAAAGAGAGGAAAGAAAGTAAAGAGAGGAAAGAAGTGAAAAAGAGAGAGTGAAAGAAGTAAAGAGAGGAAAGAAGCAAAGAGAGAGTGAAAGAAGGTAAAAGAGAGTGAAAAAGAACATAAAGAAAGAGAGAAAGAAAGAAAGAGAAAGAAAGAAGTAAAGAGAGAAGAAATAAAGAAGCAAAGAGTGAAAGAAGAGAGTGAAAGAGAGCAAAAAGAAAAGAAAAGAGAGTGAAAAGAAGCAAAGAGAGTAAAAGAAGAAAAGAAAAGAGAAAGAAGGAAAGCAAAGAAAGAAAGAAGTAAAGAGAGTGAAAGAAGCAAAAGAGAGAAAAAGAAAGAAAGAGAGTGAAAGAAGCAAAGAGAGCGAAAGAAGCAAAGAGAGTGAAAGAAGCAAAGAGAGTGAAAGAAGAAGTAAAGAGAGTGAAAGAAGCAAAGAGAGTGAAAGAAGCAAAGAGAGTGAAAGAAGAAGTAAAGAGAGTGAAAGAAGCAAAGAGAGTGAAAGAAGAAAAGAGAGTGAAAGAAGCAAAGAGAGCGAAAGAAGAAGTAAAGAGAGTGAAAGAAGCAAAGAGAGTGAAAGAAGTAAAGAGAGCGAAAGAAGAAGAAAGAGAGTGAAAGAGAGAAAAGAAGAAAGAGAGAAGAAACATAAAGAAGGTGAAAGAAGCAAAGAGAGTGAAAGAAGAAAAGAGAGGAAGTTAAAAGAGAGTGAAAGAAGAAGTAAAGAGATGAAAGACAAAGAGAGTAAAAGAAGCAAAGAGAGAAAAAAGAAGAAGTAAAAGAGAGTGAAAGAAACAAAGAAAGTGAAAGAAGCAAAGAGAGTGAAAGAAGAAGTAAAGAGAGTGAAAGAAGCAAAGAGAGTGAAAGAAGAAGCAAAGAGAGTGAAAGAAGCAAAGAGACAGGAAAAAGAAGCAAAGAGAAACAAAAAGAAGCAAAGAGAGTGAAAAGAAATAAAAAGAAAGAAGCAAAGAGGAAAGAAGAAGTAAAGAGAGTGAAAAGAAGAAAGAAGTGAAAGAAGAAAAAAGAGAGTGAAAGAAGCAAAGAGAGTGAAAGAAGAAGTAAAGAGAGTGAAAGAAGCAAAGAGAGTGAAAGAAGCAAAGAGAGTGAAAGAAGCAAAGAGAGTGAAAGAAGAAGTAAAGAGAGTGAAAGAAGCAAAGAGAGTGAAAGAAGAAGTAAAGAGAGTGAAAGAAGCAAAGAGAGTGAAAGAAGAAGTAAAGAGAGTGAAAGAAGCAAAGAGAGTGAAAGAAGCAAAGAGAGTGAAAGAAGAAGCAAAGAGAGTGAAAGAAGAAGTAAAGAAAGGAAGAAAGAAGCAAAAAGAAAGAAGAAGAAAAAGAGAGTGAAAGAAACATAAAGAGAGAAAGAAAAAGAGAGTGAAAGAAGAAGTAAAGAGAGTGAAAGAAGCAAAGAGAGTGAAAGAAGAAGTAAAGAGAGTGAAAGAAGAAAAGAGAGTGAAAGAAGAAGTAAAGAGAGTGAAAGAAGTAAAGAGAGTGAAAGAAGCAAAGAGAGTGAAAGAAGCAAAGAGAGTGAAAGAAGAAGTAAAGAGAGTGAAAGAAGCAAAGAGAGTGAAAGAAGTAAAGAGAGTGAAAGAAGCAAAAAAGAAAAAGAAGGAAAGAGAAAGAAAGAATAAAAGAGAGTGAAAGAAGTAAAAGAGAGTGAAAGAAGCAAAGAGAGTGAAAGAAGAAGCAAAGAGAGTGAAAGAAGACAAAAAGAGGAAAGAAGCAAAGAGAGCGAAAGAAGCAAAGAGAGTGAAAGAAGAAGAAAGAGAAAAAGAAGCAAAAAGAGAGGAAAGAAGAAAAGAGAAAGAAAGAAGGAAAGAGAGTGAAAGAAGCAAAGAGAGTGAAAGAAGTAAAAAGAGAGTGAAAGAAGGAAAGAGAGGAAAAAGAAGAATAAAGAGAGTGAAAGAAGAGAAAGAGACATGAAAGAAGAAGAAAGAGAGTGAAAGAAGCAAAAGAGAGTGAAAAGAAGCAAAGAGAGTGAAAGAGAAGTAAAAAGAGAGTGAAAAGAACAAAAAGAGGAAAGAAGCAAAGAGTGAAAGAAGCAAAAGAGAGTGAAAGAAGAAGCAAAGAAGAAAGAAAATAAAGAGAGTGAAAGAAGCAAAGAGAGTGAAAGAAGAAGTAAAGAGATTGAAAGAAGCAAAGAGAGTGAAAGAAGAATAAAGAGAAAGAAAAAAAGAGAGAGGAAAGAAGCAAAGAGAGAGTGAAAGAAGCAAAGAGAGAAAAAAGAAAAAGAGAGAGTGAAAGAAGCAAAAGAGAGGAAAAGAAGCAAAGAGAAAGAGAAAAAAGAGTGAAAGAGAGGAAAAGAAGTGAAAGAAGCAAAGAGAGGAAAGAAGCCAAAAGAAGAAGTAAAAGAGAGAAAGAAACATAAAGAGAGGTGAAAGAAGAAGAAAGAGAAAGAAAGAAGGTAAAAGAGAGTGAAAGAAGACAAAGAGAGTGAAAGAAAGAATAAAAGAGAGTGAAAGAAGAAAAGAGAGGAAAGAAGAAGTGAAAGAGAGTGAAATAAGTAAAAGAGAGGAAAGAAGAAGTAAAGAGAGTGAAAGAAGTAAAAAGAGAGTGAAAGAAAGAAGTAAAGAGAGGAAAGAAGCAAAGAGAGGTGAAAGAAGCAAAGAGAGAAAAAGAAGGTAAAAGAGAGGAAAGAGAAGCAAAGAGAGTAAAAAGAAGAAAAAGAGTGAAAGAAGCAAAGAGAGTGAAAGTCAAAGAGAGGAAAGAAGCAAAAGAGAGGAAAGAAGAATAAAGAGAGTGAAAGAAGAAAAAAAGAGAGGAAAGAAGCAAAGAGAGAAAGAAAAATAAGAGGAAAGAAGAATAAAGAGAAGAAAGAAGCAAAAGTAAAGAGTGAAAGAAGCAAAAGAAAGGAAAAAAGAAGAAAGAGGAAAAAGACAGCGAAAGAAAAAGAGAGTGAAAGAAGCGAAAGAAGGTAAAAAGAGAAGAGAAAGAAGTAAAAGAGAGAAAGAAAGAACAAAAGAGTGAAAGAAGCAAAAGAGAGGAAAAGAAGACATAAAGACAGGTGAAAAGAAGAAAGAGATAAAGAAGGTAAAAGAGAGAAAACATAAAGACAGGTTTTCTTTTGAAAGAGACATAAAGAAGTGAAAGAAGTGAAAGAGAAAGAAAGAAGCAAAGAGAGTGAAAGAGAAATAAAAAGAGAGTGAAAAAGAATATAAAAGAGGAAAGAAGAAAGAGAGTGAAAGACAGGTAAAAGAGAGTGAAAAGAAGCAAAGAGAGGTGAAAGAAGGAAAGAGAGTGAAAGAGGTAAAAGAGAGAAAGAGAAAAAGATAAAAAGAGAGTGAAAGAATTCAAAGAGAAGAGAGTGAAAGAGAGGAAAGAAGCAAAGAGAGGAAAAGAAGTAAAAGAGTGAAAGAAGCAAAGAGAGTGAAAAGAAGCAAAAAGAAGGAAAAGAGAGTGAAAGAAGAAAAAGAGAGGAAAGAAGAAAAGAAGTGAAAGAGGTAAAAGAGAGTGAAAGAAAGAAGTAAAAGAGAGGAAATAAGAACATAAAGAGGTGAAAGAAGCAAAAGAGAGGAAAAAGAAGTGAAAGAGAATGAAAAGAAGTAAAAGAGTGAAAGAAACAAAGATAGTAAAGAGAAAAGAACATAAAGAGAGTGAAAGAGAGTGAAAGAGAGTGAAAAGAGGAAGTAAAAGAAGAAAAAACAGGTAAAAGAGAGGAAAAGAAACATAAAACAGGTAAAAAGAAGAAAAAAGAAGCAAAAGAGAGTGAAAGAAGAAGAAAAGAGAAAAAAAGAAAGATAAGTGAAAGAAGAAAAAAGAGTGAAAGAAGAAGCAAAGAGAGGAAAGAAGCAAAGAGAGGAAAGAAGAAGAAAAAAGAGTGAAAGAAGCAAAAAAGAAAAAGTGAAAAAGAAGTAAAAGAGAGGAAAAAAGAAGAAAAGAAGAAAGAAAGAGAAGAAAAGAGAGAAAAGTAAAACAAAGAGAGAAAAAGAAGAAAAAAGAGTGAAAGAAGAAGAGAAAAGAGAGTGTGAAAAAAGAAACATAAAGAGGAAAGAAGTAAAAGAGAGTGAAAGAAAAGCAAAGAGAGGGAAAAAGAGAAAGAGAAAAAAAGACAGGTGAAAGAGAGAAAGAAATAAAGAAGGTAAAGAGAGTGAAAAGAAACATAAAGAAGGTAAAAGAGAGTGAAAGAAGTAAAGAGAGTGAAAGAAGCAAAGAGAGGAAAAAGAAGAAAAAAAAGATAGGTAAAAGAAGTAAAAGAAGCAAAGATAGGTGAAAGGAAAAGAGAGTGAAAGACAGGTAAGAGAAAGAAGAAAAAATAAAAAAACAGAAGTAAAGAGAGTGAAAAAGAGAAATATAAAGAGTGAAAGAAAGGAAAAGAGGAAAACATGAAAGACATAAATTTTGAAAGAGAAGTATAAAGAAGGAAAAGAGAGAAAATAAAGAAGGAAAAAGAGTGAAAAGAAATAAAGATAGGTAAAGAGAGGAAAGAGAAATATAAAGACAGGTAAAAGAGAGTGAAAGAGAAAGATAAAGACAGGTAAAAGAGAGAGGAAAGAGAGTAAAAGACAAGAAAATAGAGAGTGAAAAGAAGGTTATAAAGAGAGGTAAAAGAGAAAGAGGAAAGAAAGGTAAAAGAGAGTGAAAGAGAAATAAAAAGACAGAAGAAAAGAGAGTGAAAGAGAAACATAAAGACAGGTGAAAAGAGAAGGAAAGAGAAAATAAAGATAGGTAAAAAAGGTGAGAGAAAAAATCCTATAAAGACAGGTGAACCAAAGTGAAAGAGAAATAAAGACAGGAAAAAGAGAGTGAAAGAGAACATAAAGACAGGTAAAAGAGAGAAAGAGAAATAAAGACAGAAGGAAAGAGACTGAAAGAGAACATAAAGAGTGAAGGTAAAGAGAGTGAAAGAAGAACATAAAGACAGGTAAAAGAGAGTGAAAGAGAACATAAAGACAGGTAAAAGAGAGTGAAAGAGAATATAAAGAAAGAAAAGAAGTGAAAGAGAAAAAAGAAGGTGAAAGATAAAGAAGGTAAAGAGAGTGAAAGAGAACATAAAGACAGGTGAAGAAAAGAAACAAAGAGAGGAAAGAAAGAGGAAAAGAAAAGAAAAGTGAAAGAGAGGAAAGAGAAAATAAAGAGAAGAAAAAGAGAGGAAAGAAGAACATAAAGGAAAGAAGTAAAAGAGAGTGAAAAGAAATAAAGAGAGGAAAGAAAGAGAGAAAGAGAAGATAAAGAGGTAAAAGAGAGAAAAAGAGAACATAAAGACAGGTAAAAGAGAAGAAAGAGAGTGAAAGAAGGTAAAAGAGAGGAAAAGAACATAAAGACAAAAAGAAGAGGAAAGAGAACATAAAGAAAGAAAAAAAAGAAAGAGAAAAGAAAAGACAGGTAAAAGAGAGGAAAAAGAAAATAAAGAGAGGAAGAAAGAAAAGAAAAGAAGCAAAAGATAGGTGAAAAGAAAAAAGAGAAATAAAGACAGGAAAGAAAAATTTATAAAGAAAAAAAAGAGAAAGAAGAAGTGAAAGAAAGAAAAGAGAGTAGAAAAGAGAAAAATAAAGATAGGAAAAAAAAAAAAGAAAGAAGGTAAAAAGAGAAAAGAAATAAAGAGAAAAAAACAGGTAAAGAGAGGAAAGAAGTGAAAGAGAGTGAAAAAAGAACAAAAGAGAGTGAAAAGAAGAAAGAGAGTGAAAGAGAACATAAAAGAGTAAAAGAAGAAAAGATTAGAAAAGAAAAAAGAGAGTGAAAGAGTGATAAAGACAGGTAAAAGAGAGAAAAAAAGACAGGTAAAAAGAGAGAAAGAGAAAATATAAAGATAGGTGAAAGGTAAAAGAGAGAAAGAAGGTAAAGAGAGGAAAGAAGACAGGTAAAGAGAGAGAAATAAAAGAAAAAGAGAGTGAAAAGAACATAAAGACAGGTAAAAGAGAGAAAAAAGAAAAGAAAGGGAAAAGAGAAAAAGAGAAAAAAGAAAAAGACAGGTGAAAGAAGAAAGAAGTGAAAAAAGAAAAAGAGAGTGAAAGAAGTAAAGAGAAAGAGTGAAAGAGCAAAAGGTGAAAGAGTGAAAAAGAGAACATAAAGATAGGTGAAAGAGAGGAAAGAGAAATATAAAGACAGGTGAAAAAGAAGAGAAAGAGAAAGATAAAGAAAAAGAAAAAAGAATGAGAGAAAAATGAAAGAAGAAAAAAAGAGTGAAAGAAGAAATAAAGGAGGAAAGAGAGACAGAAAAGAGAAACATAAAGAGAGGTAAAAGAGAGAAAAAGAGAATATGAAAAGAGAGTGAAAGACAGTAAAAGAGAGGAAAGATAAAACATAAAGACAGGAAAAGAAATAAAGAGAGGAAAAGGAAAGAGAAAAATAAAGACAGAAAAAAGAGAGGAAAAGAAACATAAAATAGGTAAAAGAGAGTGAAAGAGAAACATAAAGAAGGTAAAAGAGTGAAAGAGAAATAAAGAGAGGTAAAAGAGAGTGAAAAAAGACAAAAAAGATAAGGAAAAGAGAAAAGAGAAATAAAGACAGGTAAAGAGAGTGAAAGAGAACATAAAGACAAGTAAAAGAGTATAAAAGAAAGAAAGAGAAAGACAGTAAAAAGAGTGAAAGAAGAAATAAATAGGTGAAAGAAGAAAAAAAGAGAATATAAAGATAGGTAAAAGAGGAAAGAGAACATAAAGACAGGTGAAAGAGAGAAAGAGAAAGATAAAGAAGGAAAAAAGAGAGAGAGAAAGAGAAACATAAAGACAGGTAAAAAGAGGAAAGAAGAAAAGAAAGAATGAAAAAGAGAGAAAGAGAGAATAAAAAAAAGAGAAAGAAAGAAAAAAAGAAGAAAGAGAAAAGAGAAAAGAGAAGAAAAAGATAGTAAAAGAGAGAAAGAGAAAGAGGTAAAAGATAAAGAGAAATGAAAGACACAAAGAGTGAAAAGATATAAAGAGAGTAAAAGAGAGTGAAAGAGAACAGAAAAGAAAGTGAAAGAGAATGATAAAGACAGGTAAAGAGAGTGAAAGAGAATATAAAGACAGAAAAAAGAGAGAGAGAAAAAGACAAAAATGAAAAAGAAAAAATGAAAGAGTGAAAGAGAGAAAAGAGAGTGATAAAAGAAGGAGGAAAAAGAGAGTGAAAGAGAACATAAAGACAGGTGAAAGAGAGTGAAAAGAGAAGAAACATAAAGAAAGGAAAGAAAGAAAGACAAAAAGAGAGAGAAAGAGAAAGGAGAAGAAGGTAAAAAAAGAGGAAAGAGAACAGAAAGAGGTAAAAAGAGTGGAAAGAGAAAAGAAAGATAGGTGAAAGAAGCAAAAGAGAAAAGAAAGAGAGGGAAAGAGAAGAAAGAGAAATAAAAGACAGGTAAAAGATAAAGAGAAAGAAAGAGATAAAGAGAAAGTAAAAGAGAGAAGAAAGAGAAATATAAAGACAGGCAAAAGAGAGGAAAGAGAGGAGAGAGTGAAAGAGAATGTAAAGAGAAAAAAAAGAAAGGAAAGGAAAAGAAAAGAGAAATAAAGAAGGTAAAAGAGAGTGAAAGAACATAAAAAGTAAAGAGGAAAGAGTGAAAGAGGAAAGAAAAAAGAGAAAGATAGGTAAAAGAGAGAAAGAGAACATAAAGACAAAAAGAGAGAAAGAGAAATAAAGATAGGTGAAAGAGAGAAAGAGAACATAAAGAGAGGTGAAAGAGAACAAAAAGTGAAAAGAGAACATAAAGACAGGAAAAAGAATGAAAGAGAAATATAAAGATAGGTAAAAGAGAGTGAAAAGAAAAATAAAGACAGGAAAAAGAGAGAAAAAAGAGAAATATGAAAGATAGACAGGTAAAGAGAGGAAAGAGAAAAAAAAGAGAGGAAAAAGAGAAAGAAAGAGAAAATAAAAGACAGGAAAAGAGAGAAAGAACATAAAGAGACATAAGAAAGAGTAAAAAGAGGAAAGAGAGAAATAAAGACAGGAAAAAGAGAGTGAAAGAGAACATAAATATAGGTGAAAAAGAAAGAGAAATATAAAGAAGTAAAGAGAGTGAAAGAAAAGATAAAGACAGGTAAAAGAGAGTGAAAGAGAAATAAAAGAGGTGAAAGAGAGTGAAAGAGAAATAAAGACAGGTAAAAAGAGAGAAAAGAACATAAAGACAGGTAAAAAGAGAGAGAAAGAGAACATAAAGATAGGTAAAAGAGAGAAAGAGAAATATAAAGACAGGTAAAGAGAGTGAAAGAGAAATAAAAACATAAAAAAAGAGAAAGAGAAATATAAAGACAGTAAAAAGAGTGAAAGAGAAATATAAAGATAGAAAGAAAAAGAGTGAAAGAGAAAAAAGATAGGTGAAATGAAAGAGAAATATAAAGAGGTGAAAGAGAGTGAAAGAGAAAAAGATAGGTAAAAGAAAGTGAAAGAAATATAAAGACAGGTGAAGAAAGAAAATATAGAGAAAAGAGAAAGAAAGATAGGCAAAGAGAAAAGAAAATATAAAGTAGGTGAAAGAGTGAAAGAGAAGATAAAGATAGGTAAAGAGAGTGAAAGAGAAGAACATAAAAGACAGGTAAAGAGAGTGAAAAGAGAAAAATAAAGACAGTAAAAAGAGAGTGAAAGAGACATAAAGACAGGTAAAAGAGAGTGAAAGAACATAAAGAGGTAAAAGAGAGAAAAGAGAGAGAAAGAAGGTAAAGAGAGGAAAGAGAAACATAAAGACAGGTAAAGAGAGGAAAAGAACAGGAAAGACAGGTAAAAGAGAGTGAAAGAGAAATAAAACATAAAAGAGAGTGAAAGAGAAAGAGAGGTAAAAAGAAGAGAAATATAAAGATAAAAGGTGAAAAGAGATAAAGATAGATAAAGAGAGTGAAAGAGAGAACATAAAAGACAGGTAAAGAGAGTGAAAAAGAAATAAAGACAGGTAAAAGAGAGAAAGAGAAAGAAAAAATGAAAGAGAAAGAGAAAGACAGGTAAAAGAGAGGAAAGAGAACATAAAGACAGGAAAGAGAGTGAAAGAGAACATAAAGACAGGTAAAAAGAGTGAAAGAGAACATAAAGATAGGTAAAGAGAGTGAAAGAGAACATAAAGACAGGTAAAAGAAAAAGAGAACATAAAGATAGGTAAAAAGAGAGGAAAAGAGAACATAAAGACAGGTAAAGAGAGTGAAAGAGAACATAAAGACAGGTAAAGAAGTGAAAGAGTGAAAGAAAATAAAAAGAGAGGAAAAAGAAAGTGAAAAAAGAACATAAAGAGACACATAAAAAGTAGAAAGAGAGTGAAAGAGAACATAAAGATAGGAAAAGAAAGTGAAAAGAACATAAAGAGAGGTAAAAAGAGAGAAAAAAGAACATAAAGAGAGGTGAAAGAAGAAAGAGAAACAGAAAGAAGTGAAAGAGAGGTGAAAGAGAACATAAATAAGATAGGTGAAAAGAGAGTGAAAGAGAACATAAAGATAGGTGAAAGAAGTGAAAGAGAACATAAAGACAGGTAAAAGAGAGTGAAAGAGAACATAAAGAAGGAAAGGAGTGAAAGAGAACATAAAGAAGGTAAAAAAGAGTGAAAAGAACATAAAAGAAAAAGAGTGAAAGAGAACATAAAGACAGGTGAAAAGAGAAAGAAAGAGAAACATAAAAGACAGGTAAAAAGAGAGTGAAAGAGAACATAAAGACAGGTAAAAGAGAGTGAAAGAGAAAATATAAAGACAGGTAAAAGAGAGGAAAGAGAACATAAAAAGAGAAAGAGAAAAAAGAGAAAGAGACAAAAGAACATAAAGACAGGTGAAAGAGAGAGAAAGAAAACATAAAAGAAAGAGAGGAAAAAAAGAGAGAAAAGAGAAAGAATAAAGATAGAGTAAAAGAGAGGAAAGAGAACATAAAGACAGGTAAAAGAGAGTGAAAGAAACATAAAGACAGGTAAAAGAGAGTGAAAGAGAAATATAAAGATAGAAAGAGAGTGAGAACATAAAGAAAGAGAAATAAAGACAGGTAAAAGAGAGAGAAAGAGAAACATAAAGACAGGTATAAAAGAGAGTGAAAATGAAAGAACATAAAGAAAAAAAAGAGAGTGAAAGAGAACATAAAGACAGGTGAAAGAGAGGAAAAGAGAAAGAAAGATAAAGAGAGTGAAAAGAGAAATATAAAGACAGGTAAAAGAGAGTGAAAGAGAACATAAAGACAGGTAAAAGAGTGAAAGAGAAAAATAAAGACAGGTAAAAAAGACAGAAAAGAGAAAGATAAAGAAAGGAGAAAAAGAACATAAAGATAGGCGAAAGAGAGAAAGAGAGAACATAAAAGACAGGTTAAAGAGAGGAAAGAGAACATAAAGACAGGTGAAAGAGAGGAAAAAGAGAATAAAGACAGGTAAAAGAGAGTGAAAGAGAAACATAAAGACAGTAAAAAAGAAAGAAAGAGAAAATGAAGAGAGGTGAAAGAGAGTGAAAGAGAACATAAAAAGAGGTAAAAGTGAAAGAGAAGAAAGAGAAAGATAAAGAGAGTAAAAGAAAAGAAAAGAGTGAAAAAGAGAACATAAAGATAGGTGAAAGAGTGAAAGAGAAAATAAAGACAGGTAAAAGATGAAAAGGAAAGAGGGAAAGAAAGAAAGAGAGGAAAGAGAACATAAAGACAGGTAAAAAGAGAGTGAAAAGAGAACATAAAGACAGGTAAAGAGAGTGAAAGAACATAAAGACAGGTAAAAAGTGAAAAGAACATATAAAGACAGGTAAAAGAGAGTGAAAGAGAACATAAAGACAGGTAAAAGAGAAAGGAAAAGAACATAAAGATAGAGAAAAAGAGAGTGAAAGAGAACATAAAGACAGGTAAAAGAGAGTGAAAGAGAACATAAAGACAGGTAAAAGAGAGGAAAGAGAACATAAAGATAGGTGAAAAGAGAGTGAAAGAGAAACATAAAGATAGGTGAAAAGAGGGAAAGACAGGTAAAAGAGAGTGAAAGAGAACATAAAGACAGGTAAAGAGAGTAAAAAAGAGAAATATAAAGACAAGAGGAAAAAACATAAAGACAGGTGAAAGAGAAAGAGAGAATATAAAGAGAGGTGAAAGAGAGTGAAAGAGAACATAAAGACAGGTAAAAGAGAGTGAAAAGAAATAGAAAACATAAAAGACAAAAAACATAAAGACAAGTAAAAGAGAAAGAGAGAAAAGAGAGGTGAAAAGAAAGAGAGTGAAAGAGAACATAAAGACAGGTAAAAGAGAGGAAAGAGAAACATAAAGACAGGTAAAAGAACATAAAGAGTGAAAGAGAAACAGAAAAGACAGGTAAAAAAGAGTGAAAGAGAACATAAAGACAGGTAAAAGAGAGTGAAAGAGAACATAAAGACAGGTAAATAGAGTGAAAGAGAACATAAAGACAGGTAAAAGAGAGTGAAAGAGAACATAAAGACAGGTAAAAGAGAGTGAAAGAGAACATAAAGACAGGTAAAAGAGAGTGAAAGAGAACATAAAGACAGGTAAAAGAGAGTGAAAGAGAACATAAAGACAGGTAAAAGAGAGTGAAAGAGAACATAAAGACAGGTAAAGAGAGTGAAAGAGAACATAAAGACAGGTAAAAGAGTGAAAGAGAAAGACAGAAAAAAAAAAGAGAGGAAAAGAGAACAAAAAAGACAGGTAAAAGAGAGTGAAAGAGAAACATAAAGACAGGTAAAAGAGAGGAAAGAGAACATAAAGACAGGTAAAAAGAGAAAGAGAACATAAAGACAGGTAAAAGAGAGTGAAAGAGAACATAAAGAGAGTGAAGGGAGAAAGGAGGTGAAAGAGAACATAAAGACAGGTAAAAGAGAGTGAAAGAGAACATAAGACAGGTAAAGAGAGTGAAAGAGAACATAAAGAAAGGTAAAAAGAGAGGAAAGAGAATATAAAGAGGTAAAAGAGAGTGAAAAGAGAACATAAAGAAGGTGAAAGAGAAAAGAGAAATAAAGATAGGTGAAAAAGAGAAAGAGAAACATAAAGACAGGTAAAAGAGTGAAAGAGAACATAAAGACAGGTAAAAGAGAGTGAAAGAGAACATAAAGATAGGTAAAAGAGAGGAAAGAGAATATAAAGACAAAAAGAAAAGAAAGAGGAAAGAGAACATAAAGAAAGGTAAAAGAGGAAAGAGAAGAATAAAGACAGTAAAAGAGAGGAAAGAGAAACATAAAGACAGGTAAAAGAGAGTGAAAGAGAACATAAAGATAGGAAAAAAGAGTGAAAGAGAACATAAAGATAGGTAAAGAGAGTGAAAGAGAACATAAAGACAGGTAAAAGAGAGTGAAAGAGGACATAAAGATAGGTAAAAGAGTGAAAGAGAACATAAAGACAGGTAAAAGAGAGTGAAAGAGAACATAAATATAGGTGAAAGCGAGGAAAGAGAACAAAACATAAAGACATAAAAAGTGAAACATAAAGACAGGTAAAGAGAGAAGGAAAAGTAAAGAGAGGAAAAGAATAAGGACAGGTAAAAGAGAGTGAAAGAGAACATAAAGACAGGTAAAAGAGAGTGAAAGAGAACATAAATATAGGTGAAAGCGAGTGAAAGAGAACATAAAGATAGGTTAAAGAGAGTGAA
This sequence comes from Acanthosepion pharaonis, assembly GCA_903632075.3. NCBI lineage: Eukaryota > Metazoa > Mollusca > Cephalopoda > Sepiida > Sepiidae > Acanthosepion > Acanthosepion pharaonis. Next base: position 637,677 of record CAHIKZ030001413.1, read on the forward strand.
AGAGAACATAAAGATAGGTGAAAGAGAGTGAAAGAGAACATAAAGACAGGTAAAAGAGAGTGAAAGAGAACATAAAGACAGGTAAAAGAGAGTGAAAGAGAACATAAAGATAGGTGAAAGAGAGTGAAAGAGAACATAAAGATAGGTGAAAGAGAGTGAAAGAGAACATAAATATAGGTAAAAGAGAGTGATAACAAAAAAGATGAGGAGAATGTATAAAGAAAGAAAATACGAAAGCTGTTGACCTCTGACTTTAAATTTTCAAATTGACAGTGCAACCCACTGATGACCAACAGTTGCTGGGCAAAACACAGAAAATCTCTCGCCTTTCCTAAAATTCGACAAAATTTATTTTATTTTATTCGTAAATATTTTACCATTTTCTTATTTAATATAAAATTATTTTTGATTATTAAATAATAAAATTATTATTTATTATTATTAATTCCTGCTCAACATTTGATTGTAGGTTTTTACCATGCTCTTAGAATTCGATTGCTCTTGTAATGTTAGTGATACAAGAAACCCGAAAAAGAAGCAACATCTGACGAGATTTAACCTTCCATCCATTATGCCGTGATCTTGTCGAATCTTGAAGCGATTAGGCCATGGACGTCTACATCTAGAGAAGGCGTGTAGTGTCACAACTTTAATTTTTCACGCCATACTGTTTGTTTACCTTTTAATAGTTTTAAATTATCCATAATGTAAAACAAACTTTTTCTTTATTAAAAAAAGAGGTGGAACAAAAGTTCGTACCGTTTTTCAATAGGTAGCATTTGAACATGCGACTGAAATTTATGGCATAGATACGTATTCTGAAAGGGGCATTTCAACGAGTCTTTCTATATAGATTGTGAATTTAGAATGCTTTTACGTTAAAAGTGAAAATGTTATGCACTTTCATTTGATGCTCTTTGATTTTCAGAAAGGATAAAACGCTGTACAAAAAGCAAAAATATGTGCCATTTATGGAGATGGTGCCATAGCAGAGATTATTAAGTAAGTAGTTTGTAGTGTCAAAAATGGATTATTTTATCGGGAAAACCGAGGATGTTCTAGCAGAATTGTAGTTGTTAATGATCCTAAAACGAAACATTCTTATAAATAATCCAGATTACAGGACATGGGACTTCCCAGAGATACTCCACATATCTCATATGAATATTGTAAGTCTTTTGAAAGCGCTTAGATAACTTGGCTTGAATCTCCTACTACACTCACCATTCCTACCTGAACTTGCACGCACAGATTTCCACTTGTTTAGAACCCTACAAAATCTTCTTAATGAAAATTCAATTCTCCGGAAGTGTATAAAATTCCCTGGAATTGTTCATCACACAAAGTTATACGAGGATGAAATCATGAAGCTGCCTCAAAAAACGCCACGAAATTTCTTTTCACACAATATGTTACGTGTCCTTCGTAGCAATATTTAGAAAGCTAATTTGGCATAAGATATCTGTTAGCCGAAGCTGTCATTTGTAAGCCTATTGTTGGATTGTATTTGACTCGGAGATGTTATGTAAATAATTCTTACTTGAAGCAGATACTTTAGTTTAGCAGTTTATGAATTCCTTATTGAATACTCCACGAATTTATTTCTTTATCAGACAAATGCACAATTCTATTTTTAGGATAACGGCAGAGTACAGAATGACGAACTTTTCTCGCAAGCTACTGACAGTATGTTCAATTTTACTAAACGCACGCCCTCTATTGTTTCCTGTAACTTGAATGTCTAAATTTTTAGCTTATATTGATACAAAATTTTACAGCATCCTGTATTCATATAAAACTCATATATTCATATAAAAAATCGAATAAATCAAATAAAAAATCATATATTCATATAAAAAGTTGCATTCAAATAAAATCATGGTATTATTAGTTAAATAATTTTCTTCTGTCTTTCTATGATTTTAGACAGCAAGCAGCTCGCCGGAAGCATAAAACTTCCAGTATTTTCTTAAGCAGCGTTCTTCCGGTAGAAATGTTAATCCAACAACTTTTTCGAACGGCGAGAAAAACAATATATGTCTAGCACAAATCCCCAAGAATTAAGCACACAATTGGAACTTAAAGAATGTTAACTCGTTAATTTCTCCTCTGGAAGGAGCCTAGATATTTAATTAGCTTAGTAATGAATCAGGCAGTGAGGAAAGAAGCCACTAGCAATGGCTTCCATGCATTGATTTTTAACAACTGCTTTATACTTTTTTGTGGAATTTAGTTTACTCTTAATTTTAGTGGATGTACAAAATTCGGTGGGCACTGAAGATTTCTTCTTGAACCTTAAGTCTTGCGACACTTTGTCTGCAACTCTACCAATGATAATGTCCTGTTTTAAGCCTCAACGATAAACTGGTTGTGATTCGATTTGAAAATGTTTAATTAAAAACAGCTTAAATTAATGGCGAGCAAATAGTTATTTTTTTTATTTATTTTACGTTATGAATCTCACACGTAAAATACGCTGCAACCTTGGGGTCAGTTTTCATAAAAAAAATCTTAATTGGCAGATCATTTTTATTTGTTTTTTTTTCTCTAAATAATATTTTAAAGTCTCATTTGGTGATTATTGACCTAAACTATAATTTGTCTTCTGGAGACAAAGTGGCCAAAATCTGATACCCCAGAGAAATCCAAATAATGCATTTAATCCAGCATATTTATTTTTTCTTTCTTTCACATTCATAATCACTTAAAATGCCAGTCATTCTTTTTCTCCCTTTACAATTATTTGACCCTTTCCTGTTATCAGCATCTATTGAGCAACGTAATAAACGCAGCTGACACTGTATTGACGAAAAACTCAGTAAGAAAACCGAAATAACTCTTTTTTTAAAAAAAAAATCAGTAAAGAAAAACAAGAAGAAAAGAGTGAGAATGTGTTGTTGTCAGAAAAAAGAGACTGCCCAAGATGTCTTCTATGTATTTGCGATATTTGGGTAGTTTAGTAAAAGACGGCGGAAAATGTGACACAGACATATGAAGATGTACAGGAATAGCATAAAACGTCTTCCAGAAACTAAGCACAATAAGAAGAGATAGGAAAATTTAATGAGAAAGCAAAGAACAATTTGTTGAACTGCTATGTAATACTAATTTCGTATATAGCAGTGAAATCTGTACAATCTCCCCACGGTTGAAGAAGAGATTCGACAGAGATATGGCTTTACCAACGAATGGACAGAACATGTGAGCAACGATGATGTTTTAAAGAAAATGGAAACAAAAAAAGGCACGTGTATTTAGAAACCAGAAGAGAGTTAAGTGGGATGTTTTGGACACATGATGAGGAAAGACGGTGTAGTAAAACTAGAACCAGTGAATAAACTTATAACAAAGCTTAATTGCACTTTACTCTGACTACTCGTCTGCTTTTTATACATCCTAGATCTTAAGGGGAGGTAACTGATGATTTATCCGTACAGATGGTGGGATAATGTAACACTTTCAGGACATATTGAAGGCAAGAGAAACGGGGAAAACAGTGAGTAGCCCACTTAACATGTTTTTCCAAATGGATATCAGTCGGATGGCAAAGCGTAGGAATTTACTTAGAGCAACAAAAGATATGAAGTTGTGGAGAGCTATGATTGCCTAGTCCTGAACATGAAGTTCGTTTGGTTTATTAAAATAAAAGACAGCCATTTTGACATTGACTTTTATCAAACAATCATATTAGTTCGCACAATCGTTACGCCTTGCCAATACCGCATAAATAATTCCGTTTTGATCGCATGAAAAGAGGGGGGAAAGACCCTACTTGGTTTCAGTGAGAAAATTAAAGAAAGAAAGCGTGAAAGAAAGACGGGAAGGTAGGATTGTTTATCGTCTCCTCTCAATATCTCATAAATAATTGACTATTCTGTTTTGATCGCTAAAAAGAAGAAAACAGATATCAGAAATTTGTTTCAGTGAGATAATGAAAAAGAAAGAAAGAAAGAAAGATAGATGTGTTTAATAGCTGTTTCAGTGAAGTGGAAAATGATGTCAATTACAAATCCTTTCATTTGTACCCGCTTCTTAAAATAACGACCAGCATTCCTACTTATATTTTGTTAAAGTTCTTAAGGTCAAATATTTAACGATATCATAAAGGAATTTCTACGGGTATTTTATTGTCATAGGACTTGCCATGAGCTTACTCAATCATTAACTTAAGAATAAATATTCATTGAAAATTCAAATTTCTCGGATCTTCCAAGCGTAGCTTAGATGTGGCACAAGGCCGAAAGTATGAGGCACCCAATGAGGATCGAACTCAGTACCCAGCCGTAACTGTTCTAGCGAGAGAAGCTTGCTAACCATTACACCACGCCGAGGTACCCTCTTCCTAGTGTAATATAATTTATACTGTCATAACCGAATAATTGGTTATCCGAACGCCCCGAAGTATAATTGGTAATTTAAATGATGGATATCTGTAGAACGAAGTGGATAAGGGCAAAACCCCCGGCATAGATTTGTCATGTGGCCAAAGAAACATACAGACTAGTGTTTATCAAACATAATATTACGCACTTTCTGTTAACAAAACACTTCTTTTAGTCTCATCTTCTTAGAGTACAGTCTGACAAGGTCACAATACCAATGGCGCTGGTAGAGATTGAACTGGCTACAATAGAAATTATTTGCTAAACGACTTTGTTAATTCTTGCTCCAGGACGAGACGTTTGCTTTTTATCTTTGACTTACCCATTCCTACGACAACATGGAGCCTAGCATTAGTCGAAGCCCGCAGTCTAGATGCCTACTCAAGAGCAAGGAGTCAAATTCAGCTAGCTTAGTAACTTTTAATAGAGCCACGTTTGGCACATTTAATCTCAGCGGAACACCTCGCCCTTGGGTAGAACGAAGTCCACTTCGTGGACCTTGTTCATCCTTCATGAGCGCACACGTAACTTTGCCGGGTGTCAAACTAAATTCAGCTGTGGGAAATATTTACGCGACAGCAAAAGAGGTTTACACAGGTGGGACATTATTTGGCCGAAAGCGGAAATGCCCTAGTCGAACGGAAGTTGTCGCTTTGTAAGCGCGCCAACTGACGTCTCGGACATATACCTTCATCACTTACACCTACCCGTCGAATCACCCGGATACCCAATCTGAACACCTGAATCCCACCCGATCCAACACCGTTACCCCTCCACACTTATCACTGATACTTAACCATTCAGGTCCACTATGGTGAGAAGAGGAGGAGGGAAGCGTTCGGCGGACGAAGGAGACGGAAGTTGGTTTGAAAAGATTTTATTGTGGGAAGATTGAGGCGAAAGGTCGAGGCGATTTTTACTGAAGTTTCCGGTAATATCCTACTTTCGTTAACTCTGAGAAATTCGTTGACGCCTTTTATTTACAGCGGGTTCAAAGGCTCTTACTTATAGTTTTATATATCCATACATACATTCATGGCAATATACATTAGGACCGTGACAGCTAACTCGCGAGATAGACAATTCATTGGTAAAAGAGACGGGGAGTGAAAGAATAGGAAAATAAAGGAAAGAAGAGAAAAATGTTTATTGCTCATGATAAATTTGTTAGATATGAAAAGAATGAGACACAAAAACGGCACACACACACACATATATGTGTATGTGTGTTTGTCTGTGTGTGTATGTGTGTCAATATGCGTGTGTATGTGTAAGTGCCTGTGCGTACTGCGGGCATGGTTTACATACGGGTATAGATAGATAGATAGATAGATAGATAGATAGATAGATAGATAGATAGATAGATAGATAGATAGATAGATATGAATTGGAATCAAATATGAATAACATACAACAGAATGATGGAAGGAAAAATAAAAAATGTTTATAAACTTAATGTTTAACTTCTGTCTAAGTTTCATCAGAAAATTTCTACATGTTTACATCTATCTATCTATCTATCTATCTCTGGCTTTCTGTCACACACCCTCTCTCTCTTGATATATATACAGTGTAACCTGGATATAAGAGACCCGGATATAAGAGAGATTCTCTCTGGTCCCAATTTAGAGCCTGTGTTAATGTATATAAAATAGACCAAACCCGGATATAAGAGACTTCTTCTCCGGTCCCAACAACTCTCTTATATCCGGGTTACACTATATATATATATATATATATATATATATTTACACACACACAGACGCACACACACGCACGCACACACACACACACACACACACACACGCACACACACATATATATATGCTGGCCATTTTGGCCGAAACTAGTCGAGGAATCTAAATGAAATAATAATAAAAAAACGAAAGAATATTAATCTACAATTAATCTATTAATATATATATATATATATATATATATATATATATATATATATATATATATATATATATATATGGATAAACAGACATTTGAACATGATGTGGTGTTTGAAGGCGTTATCTTCGTTACACTAGGGATTGAAATTTATGATATATACATATTCCAAAAGTTTAGTTTTGAACGCGTCTTTCTATACGATTCGTGTGCGTTATGTGATTTTTAAATGTCTTTACGAGAAAAGTAAAAATAGAGGAAAATGAGATCAATGTTCATCATTTGAGACACTTTTAATTCTGGAAAGAATTTAAAAAAAAACTTGTACAAACAGTTAAAAGGATATGTGCCGTTTATTGAGATGGTGCCATAGCTGAGAATACTGTTCATAATTGATACACTTATTTTCATCAGGATGACCGAGAACGCTAAGGGGTGATAGCATTTGTTGATGAGACACCGATTAAAAATAATCCAATTCACACGGCACGAGACATCGCAGAGATGATTCTCTTATATCATATGTGCGTTGTAAGGCATTTGAAAACATGTAGATAACTGAATCGCTATGGTGTTTAAGGGGTTCAAGAGTTAACAAAAAAAACATTGGAGCCTATTTCTATGTGCGATTCTCTGTGCAAATGCAACAAAATCGACCCACTTCTGAAAAGAATGTTCCCAGTCGATTACAAAATAGATTTTTTATATTAATGTAGAGCTGCACCCGAAGAAGGTGATGCTGTGTATCTGATAGGATTGGCAGGGCAAAGTTTTTGAATAAAGATGGCCCAATTTTGCTGCACGACAACGCACGGCTGCACGCTTCTCAATTGTCCAAAAGCTGCATAACTTGAATTAAGAAATTTTGCCTCATCCTCATAAACAGACATTTGAACATGATGTGGTGTTTGAAGGCGTTATTGACCTGATATCTCTTATAGCATTTTTTTAGCTTTTCATACGCAATAAAAGCATTCTCCTGTAAGTAAGAGGTAATCGAAGCATTTGAATTGTTTATAAAACAAAGGATGAGAATATTTTAAAAGATGGGATCAAGCTGTCACCCATGTACTAACCGAGATTGACGTTGCTTAACTTCAGTGATCGTACGGGAACCAATGTTTTAACGCGATATTGTTGTAAGAAAGAAAAAAAGGAAGGAAGAAAGAAAGAATAGACTTTAAGAGATAGGCTACATGACCCCATGTATAATTAACCACGTTGGTCACCTCGAGGTGGTGTAATGGTTTACAAGCTTGTCTTGCTGGAACAATTACGACTGTGTAGTGAGTTCGATCCTCACTGGGTGCCACATACTTTCGGTCTTGTGCCACATCTAAGCTACGCTTGGAAAATCACTATAATTAGCTAGGTTCATTGATTTTTTTTTTATATTATGAAAGTTTTTAATTATCTTTTAGATATATGAAGTTTCTCTTAAAACTATATATATTTGCGCGCGCACGTGCGGGAATAGCCCATAAGTATACATCAACCACCTGACTAGTTTTATCAGATTAGCTCGATATGGCCACTGGCCCGAGGCCTGTCACACCTGCAAATGTTTTCATATGATTAACGTTATCTGATTGCATTTTAGCTTTGCTTATTGACACTACCTGACCGAATTAACGCCTGTCCGGTTGGTTTGGCCGGCTTTTCTCATTTACCGCGCTCTTTCCTTCCTTCCTTCTTTCATTTTTCCTTCTTTCCTTCATTCCTTTATTTCCCGTTTTCTTTCCTTCTTTCTTTCCTTCTTTCTGTTATCCTTTTTTTCTTTCCTTCCTTCATTCCTTCCTACTGTCGTTCTTTCCTTCCTTCTTTCCTTCTTTCTTTTCTCCTTTCTTTCTTTCCTTCTTTCCTTCCTTCTCTCATTCTTTCCTTCCTTCTTTCCTTCTTTCTTTTATCCTTTCTTTCTTTCCTTCTTTCCTTCCTTCTCTCATTCTTTCCTTCCTTCTTTCCTTCTTTCTTTTATCCTTTCTTTCTTTCCTTTTTTCCTTCCTTCTCTCATTTTTCCTTCCTTCTTTCTTTTACCCTTTCTTTCATTCCTTCTTTCCTTCCTTCTCTCATTCTTTCCTTCTTTCTTTCCTTCTTTCTTTTACCCTTTCTTTCCTTCCTTCTTTCCTTCCTTCTCTTGTTCTTTCCTTCTTTCTTTCCTTCTTTCTTTTACCCTTTCTTTCATTCCTTCTTTTCTTCCTTCTCTCATTCTTTCCTTCTTTCTTTCCTTCTTTCTTTTACCCTTTCTTTCCTTCCTTCTTTTCTTCCTTCTTTTCTTCCTTCTTTCTTTTACCCTTTCTTTCATTCCTTCTTTCCTTCCTTCTCTCATTCTTTCTTTCCTTCTTTCTTTCGTTCTTTCCTTCCTTCTTTCTTTTATCCTTTCTTTCCTTCCTTCTTTCCTTCCTTCTCTCATTCTTTCCTTCTTTCTTTCCCCTTTTTTTTTCATTCTTTCCTTTTTTCTTTCTTCCTTCTCTCATTCTTTCCTTCTTTCTTTCCTTCTTTCTTTTCTTTCTTTCATTTCCTTCTCCTTTCTTTTATCCTTTCTTTCCTTCCTTCTTTCGTTCTTCCTTCCTTCATTCTTTTTTCCTTCTTTCCTTCCTTCTTTCCTTCTTTTCATTTTTCTTTCTTTCCTTCCTTCTTCCCATTCTTTTCCTTCTTTCTTTCCTTCCTTCGCCTCCTCATCCTCCTTCTTCTTCTTCTTCATTTGAATAACTTTTCTTTCTAGTTTTTTTTTTTCCGAAATCTTTTTCATTATCATTTTCTTCTTTCTGTCGTGTTTTTCATTTCATTCCTCAATGAGAATTTCTTCTTCTTCATTTAAATTCCTTCTTCATTTCCTTTTTACTTAGACGTCTTTTTTAATTCATTATTTTTATTTCCTCCCGCTTTTCTTTCTTTTTTCTCTCCTTCTGCTTCTTTCTGTTTGGTGATTGAAGTGGAAATAATTATATTTAATGTGTTTCGTCCTTGAAACGGACTTCATCAGACTAAACTAATGTTCTGATTGATGGAATTATATATGAGTATGGGTAGAGGTGATATATCAATGTAAACATCGGTTATAATTATGCACCGAGGAGATATACCGAACATATAGGAACGCTAAATTTAAAATTCTCTGGTGTCCGACGGTTCTATACAGCTCACAGCCGATCTCATTAGGCCTCACTATTTTTTTTAATATTTTATCGCTGTTGATTTTGTCATTCAGTCGCTCTTTTAAACCGCTTTCTTTTATTCTATTTGTTGTATACCATTATCAATCAGTAAAATTTAGTATGTTGTGTAAACGCCTATCTGATTTGACCAATGACTGCCACCAACATCTCCTAACGCCCATTAGCTGGCGTTGTATAAAACAGTATAAAAGGAAAGGGCATGGACTATCTCTCTCTTTTTACTCTCTTCAACAACAGAATGCTGTAAGGACAATATATCTCGTTACCTCTCCGTTGAACTTCTTAGTTCCCAACGAATCACATGTTACATACAACACAATACTATCACTATACTGTCTGAAAAACCACATGCAACTACAATAATATTTACATTCATCATCATCATCATCATCATCTTTCGACCGCCCTATGGTTGGTCGGAACGCCATTGACAATCCCTCTCCACACTGTTCGATCCTGTATTGCTGTCTCCAGATCCCCAATGTTCAACCCTGAGTCCCGAGCTATGATGTCAATTTTCGTGAGAAGACACTTTCAGAAGGACGCCATAGAAGTAAGGATGAGACGATATACCTTAAACCTATCACATAAATATATGCCTGCCTTTAACAAAAGAAAATATTGCTCTTCAGAAAACTGTTACAACTGCTACATAATTGGTAGCATAACGCCGCTACAAACAGGTAAATCTCGTAAAAAAGAACAACTTGTGATCTAATGCCGCTACAAGCCTTAGGAAATTTCCGAATCTACGAAAAATGGCTTACAGAAATGAACACCTGTTTCTTCTCGCACTTCTCGTTTCAGGAACGTCTGTCGTCTTGCTTTTCTGTTAACTACGATCTTTAAAAATTTAAATGCAACATCAATCAACATCTTTTGTCTCCTTGAAACTAGTTCTTTTATTGTCCTAAAATTTTTTTTTTACTTTTGTGGCCTTATCTGGTCTGATGCTCCTACTATATATCTTGAGAATCTTGAAAAAAAATTCAAAGAATGATCTGTGATATAATCGATCCTGACCTGGCATCTCGACATTCAGTCACTTTCTCACCGACGTAACATGGTTACCCTCTGTCTTTTCTACAAATATTTTCATGGCAATTATTCTGATGAGCTTTCCTCCCTAGTGCCTCGACTGCATAAATTTAAGCGTGCTACTAGATTGGCATCAAGGTCTCACCGTTTTACTGTTTAACTTGCTAAATAGAACCATATATTGTATTATAATAATTTCTTTTCAAACTCTGTGGAACTTTGGGACTCTGTATTCCTCTATGGAACTCCCTTCCGATTTCTTGCTTCCCTGTCAACTACAATCCTCAAAAATGTAAATGCAACGCGAATCGCCATCTTCTGTCTTTCTGAACCCTGTTCTTTCATTGTACTTTCTTATCGCTAAAGTTTTCTCATTCTCTTCCATTCCCATTAACCCCTTCTGTCCCAGCCTGATCGACTTACTTGGGTTGAATTGATTAAAAAAAAAACTCTCAGTAATCCTTTACGTCTTTGTGGCTTTATCACTTTGCTTGGGGTGAAAATGTAATCTAAAAGGAAAAAGAATCGTTTCAAGAGAGGATCAAGTTTTCAATTTAAATATAATCTACTAAGTTGGAGATTTATTCTTGCTTTTGTTGTAATTCAGATGGCATTCTTTCTTACTAATTACTGAAACGAGACACACTGGGCACCGATAAACTCAGCAATTGGCTCATTTGAATGATGCATTAAAAGAAGAAAGACGCTTATTTCCCGTTAAAAATATCGCCTGGCGATTTTGTTGTATGACAATGATCGTCCCATGGCTCAAATGTCATGGTGGTGATATTAGAAGTTCTTCCATAACCAACGTTTTCTCAAGATTTATCTTCATCACATTATTACGTTTTTTTCACCGTTGAAAACAGGGGAACGGTTCTAATGATTTAAGATAAAACAATTCTTCAACTAATGAACCGATTAAATAAAGGAATCGTTTGACCCCTAACAGAATACGTGTTATTGGACTCCAAGAAATATTTTACTTTTAATGGAAAAAAAATGATAGCAGGGGTGGAATTATAGACTTTCACATTTTCTTTAAAATTCGCTTTTTATTATAAAACAATTTCTTTAAAGAATTTGGCATTTTTTTGTTCTTTCATCCATTTCACCATCATTAAAATTTGCCATTCCATTCCTGACTTATTTTCTTTGTTCTGCATTCTCGTTCCACATATTTTTCTTCGTTTTTTCTTCCCTGTTTTTCTTCTATTTTTCTTCTTATTTTTGTCTTCTTTTCACTTAACTTGGACGATTCTTTTACTTCTTTTAACTTCTTTTCCTTCAGTCCACTTTTTTACCTTATTTTTCTTCTTCTTCATGTGCTACAGCCATGTCTTCTTTTCTTTATTTCTTCTTATTAAATGAATCAATCTTTAATTTTTTTTATCCTTTTCGGTCGGGTACGGAGGGGTACCCTTTTGCTTAACGAAACGAACAACGATCACAAACTCGAAAATAGTTGCCAAAATTTTCAACAATCTCCTAAGAGAGTTCAATCCTTTATCTCTTAAACCCGAACAAAACATAATCCCTAACCTTTCAATCCTGACCTTTGACCTTCTTCATCTCTTTAAACATCTAAATAAAATAAGCGAGTGACCTTGGTGACAATAGTAATCAGATGTCATTTTGTGATCAAAATTGGCCAATCTCTTCGTACGAATCAAAGAGGAAGAAGTAGTTCTGTTCTTTTTGTTTTCTCTTTTTTTTTTGTGACCTGAGAGGTGAGGTACTACCACCTGTCAACATCCAAGAAATATCCGGGATTGTTTATTTAAATACTTATCACACTTGGTTGGGCTGCTATTTTGATTGGATCGACTTGCTTATGAGAAAATCTCAGCATTAATATAATACATGGAGTTGAATTGCTCGTTGAAGAGAGATTTGAGTCAATGGTTAGATTGGTTTTGAGTGGGTGGTACAGTATGAGTCTGGGGATTAGAATGAATCGTTATCCATGAACATGAGGAAGGAAAAGGTCGGGTGAGCTCTTACACATATTCAACTGAACACACACACACACACACACACACACACACACACACACACACACACACACACACACACACATTACACGCATAGATATTGTGATATTCTAAGCTTAGTTTAGATATGGCACAAGACTGAAAGCATAGGGCACCCAATGAGGATCGAACACACTATTCACACGTAATTGTTCTAGCGAGACAAGCTTGTTAACCATTACATCACATCTGCCAACTTCCCACACATATATAAGTCTATATAACTAATTTCAGTCAGAATCTGTTCAGTATATCTCCCATTCTCTTATACTCTCTCTGTCTATCTCTTTCTAGTAATTCTTTCACTCTCTGTCTATCTCTTTCTAGTAATTCTTTCACTCATTGTCTATCTCTTTCTAGTAATTCTTTCACCCATTGTCTATCTCTTTCTAGTAATTCTTTCACTCTCTGTCTATCTCTTTCTAGTAATTCTTTCACTCTCTGTCTAACTCTTTCTAGTAATTCTTTCACCCATTGTCTATCTCTTTCTAGTAATTCTTTCACTCTCTGTCTATCTCTTTCTAGTAATTCTTTCACTCTCTGTCTATCTCTTTCTAGTAATTCTTTCACTCTCTGTCTCTCTCTTTCTAGTAATTCTTTCACTCATTGTCTATCTCTTTCTAGTAATTCTTTCACTCTCTGTCTGTCTCTTTCTAGTAATTCTTTCACTCTCTGTCTATCTATTTCTAGTAATTCTTTCACTCTCTGTCTATCTCTTTCTAGTAATTCTTTCACTCTCTGTCTGTCTCTTTCTAGTAATTCTTTCACTCATAGTCTATCTATTTCTAGTAATTCTTTCACTCTCTGTCTCTCTCTTTCTAGTAATTCTTTCAATCTCTGTCTATCTACTTCTAGTAATTCTTTCACTCATTGTCTATCTCTTTCTAGTAATTCTTTCACTCTCTGTCTATCTCTTTCTAGTAATTCTTTCACTCTCTGTCTATTTCTAGTAATTCTTTCACTCATTGTCTATCTCTTTCTAGTAATTCTTTCACTCTCTGTCTATCTCTTTCTAGTAATTCTTTCACTCTCTGTCTGTCTCTTTCTAGTAATTCTTTCACTCATAGTCTATCTATTTCTAGTAATTCTTTCACTCTCTGTCTATCTCTTTCTAGTAATTCTTTCACACTTTGTCTATCTCTTTCTAGTAATTCTTTCACTCTCTGTCTATTTCTAGTAATTCTTTCACTCATTGTCTATCTCTTTCTAGTAATTCTTTCACTCTCTGTCTATCTCTTTCTAGTAATTCTTTCACTCTCTGTCTATTTCTAGTAATTCTTTCACTCTCTGTCTATCTCTTTCTAGTAATTCTTTCACTCTCTGTCTGTCTCTTTCTAGTAATTCTTTCACTCATAGTCTATCTATTTCTAGTAATTCTTTCACTCTCTGTCTATCTCTTTCTAGTAATTCTTTCACACTTTGTCTATCTCTTTCTAGTAATTCTTTCACTCTCTGTCTATTTCTAGTAATTCTTTCACTCATTGTCTATCTCTTTCTAGTAATTCTTTCACTCTCTGTCTATCTCTTTTTATTCATTCTTTCACTCTGTGTCTATTTCTTTCTATTCATTCTGTCCGTCTTTCTCTATATAGTTCTGTTCATTCTTTTCTTCTTTGCCTATTTCTTTTTGTTCATTCTTTCTTTGTCTATCATTTGCTCTTCACTCTTTCCATCTTTCTCTATCTCGTTCTCTTCATTCTTTTCTTCTTTGTCTATCACGTTCTGTTTATTATCTTCGTCTTTCCCTATTTGTGTATCTCTTCCTCTTCCTTCTTTCCCTCTTTGTCTCTTTCTGTTCCCGCTTTCTCCTCTCAATCACGTTCCGTTCATTCTTCCCCCCCTCTACGTCTATCTTTTTCTGTTCCATCTAACTCCTTCTGTCCCTTTTTCCACTCTTTGTCTATTTTTATTCTCTTTATTCCTTCCTTCTTTGTCCATCTCCTACTCTTCATTCTTTATCAACAGAGAAATAGAGAAAATATGATGTCAAAAAATCAAGTACACACAAAGCATCGGAAATAAATGCTCTATACTAATATGATAGGAACGCCCATCACCAGAGGGAGCTGCCCTCTACTATCATTTGCTATTTGCTCAAGAGATGGGTTCATATCTTTCCCAATGATATTTACGCTTAAGTGAAATGTATCAAACTTAACTGAGATTCGAACTTGGCTCTCCAATTTCTATATTCCGTGCTGCTATCCATTATCATACTTACACGTGCATTTCTACACTAATATTTTATCTATTAATAACTTTTCGATATTCTTGAGCTACTGTGTTGCTTTATTTTTTTCCGTTGAGTTATTCGTTCTTAAACTGCAAATTTTAATAATGGTGTCGTTATTGTTTTCATACGGACGTTGAAATATCCATGGACAACGAAATTGTTGACAATTTTTCACAAATTCACTATCCATGTCAGTCTTCCTTGATTACGATGATATTTTTTCAAGCTTTGGAAAGTTTAAAATATTGAAGTCTTTGTACTTACGTTTGGAACCAAAAAGTATTGAACCATGGGATAGGCAGAATAATATGGCAAACAAAAACTCTACATTATATATTTTATTGGACGTTTCTGCATGTTTTCGGATTTCTGTTCCCTTTATCAGTCAAAGAGTTAAACTGATTTCTTTTTAAGTCCCAATGTAAAAGAGAAATATAATCTTACTAGCAGCATGGCCCGGCGTTTCCCGTGCTTGATTCAAAAATCGTACGACGCATACAGCAATCGCTATCACTTGACTTAAAATATTTTTGCCCTTCCTTGCCTTTAAAGGAGTGCCCTTTGCCGTGCTGATGTTGCTACATGCCTTACTTTTTGCCTATCTCACACTGCGAA
Organism: Acanthosepion pharaonis; assembly: GCA_903632075.3. Classification (NCBI taxonomy): domain Eukaryota; kingdom Metazoa; phylum Mollusca; class Cephalopoda; order Sepiida; family Sepiidae; genus Acanthosepion; species Acanthosepion pharaonis. Next base: position 653,050 of record CAHIKZ030001413.1, read on the forward strand.
TTTTTTCTAAGCTCTATACTAAACATTAAATCTGTTACGAAAAAAGAACTAAACAAAATGAACACAAAACGATCAGCTTTAAAAAAGGACTCATAACTGGAAAAACCGAATGAAAAAAGAATGTTAACAACAAATACTTTTTCACACCCAACCCAGTACTGCCGAATCAGAATCAACGTTGAGTTTAAGCAAGCGAATGAGCCAATTAGTAAAGAGCCATGCAGATTTAAATGTTTCCCACTTGTGACGAATGCAGCTATCGATTTTCTTTGCATGCTAGCATGCTAGTTAATATTCGTGTCAGTCAGCTGTTGGCTCTCACGCTGGCCAATGGAATCTTCCTGCCTATTCGTAGCAGCCAGCTATAAGCTCTCACTCTGGCCAATAGAAAATGACCGCAAACTACATGAAAACTGCCGTAGAAGCATGAAAAAGTCGATTATTTCCACTATCGATGGGAGTTGGGAAATGCAAAGTCGGTCTTGGCCTTCCCGCTAACTTGGAGCATGTGCATGTAAAGTTTCGTGAAAATCCGTCGAAAAATGCGGCCGTGCATTCGTTACACACACACACACATACACACACACACACACACACACATCCTGTCTTTTATAGATAACGGACAATAATTCAAAGAAAGAAAAGAATAAAAGGAGAGAGCTTTGCGCAATAAACGCTTGTTATTACTTTGACATCCTCAAGGACATCATATATGATTGAACTTATAAAGCACACTAAAATTGCTAAAAACAATTAAAAAAAAATCCCTCTTTAATAGCCAGTTTATATGGTGTGTCTAACCTATTAATAATGAAAAACAATAAAAATTACATTTTTGTTTACACTGATATTTGATGTTTGCAAATAGAGGAATTTTATTAATATCCAAATGTCCCACTTTGCATATTTATGAAAGAACTAACTTTACAGTTAGCGAATTCAGATTTATGTAAAACGCGTGGGGGAGGTCATTGAAAGATTCAATCATATAAAACAAATATAACTTTTACAAACACATGAATATCTTGAGATAAGCCACAATTGATGTATTTTCGAGCGATTAATCTCGATTATCTTAGGGTAGTAAAGTTTGGACTATTTGAATCTTGTATGGAAACATTTTTACATCCAGATTCAGAATCTTCTGAAGCGATGTTCTGGCGATGCCTAGTTGAGCAGAGTGACGACGGGCAGAGGCTGATGGATCCTGAAGGTCAATCGGCCGTACAGCTTCCACCGCGGCATCAGTGCGCAAAGTGCGCTTAGGACCTCTACCCGGAAGATCGCCGACTGATCCATTTCTTTCAAACAGAGCGATTAGGTTCTGAATCATATTATCGCTAGGAGATAATCTGACATTAAAATGTTGCCGGTATTTTCTCTGAGTTTGAATAATTGATCTTTCATTGGAAGAGAAAATCTCATTACTCGTTGATAGACATCATACGTAGACATTCTAATCTCCAAGAGATGCTCTATAATCTGCAAAGAGAATAAAATAAGAAAGATTTTTTAAAGCCGTTCTGACTTTTTCAAATCTTTCAGTTTTTCGGTGGCCTCCCTACAGAATCAGTCAGTTATGTGCCATGCGTGATACACACAAAGGGGATCATGTATCTTTCGATACATGACTGACGAGGCAGATTTTATCCCACAGTAATTTTCATTTCTTTTTACGGTAGATCAGTTGCCATCCAAGGCTACAGAACCCGGTCTGTCCTGCTATTTACCCATAGCTGGGGGAGAAGAAAAGGAATCATACCTTTCCCCAGATTATTAGCACGTAAGTGAATGTAATGGATTCGACTGGAATTCGAACTCGCCTCTCCGATTCCACAATCCGAGCCGCTATCTATTAATCCACAGACGGTATTTAACGTTTATCTTTAAACAAAGAACCAATTTTCTGAGCTGTTTAAAACAAGACACCATCCCTACGAAATGTTTTGACCAAATCATTCATTTTAAATTGAACAGTTTTTGAATAGGCCCTCAAGTATAAAAGGGGGAAAAAAATTTTCACCTGCTTGTCGCATTTTTTTGTTTTGATTAATGTTATCATTTAGAATTTTATTTTTGTATTTGTCGGTTGATAATATTTTGGATAAACGTTAATGGAAAACAGTTCTTTTCTATTATGTATTTTACATAATTTAAATCTTTATTTTTATCGTGTTTAGTGTTGTTTATTTTCAGTAAACGATCTTTAAAAGATTTAACCAAACCTGTTTTATAAAATTCAAGAATTAAATTTGTGAAATTAGTGAACAGAACTCTATTAGTCCGTCTCTGAAAAGTACTCTTTTTAAATGAATTGACTTTTTTTTACTGATTAGGATGCCTAAAAATGGTAAAGAATTGTGTTTTTCAGACTCGACCATCTCCTTTATAATCTTATGTTGAGAAAATTTTAAAAAGGCAGGGCATGCTATTTTTCTTTAAAAATACAAAATTCATCATCTACATATTTACGATAAAATATAAGCAATAGGCCATATTTATATGATGCAAATTTATCTTTATGCTCCATGAATAAATTAGCAGAAGCCAGACCCAGAAAAGGTCCAACTGCCACATCAACAATTTGGTCATTACTTTCCCTTTATATAAAAACGAGTTAAAGATATAGCAAGGCTGAATATTTTTTTTTAATCGTGTTTCTGATATTTTCATTTAATGATATTGAAAAATATTTTCTAATGCTAAACTCATCGCCTCATCTAGTCGATTATAGGTGGAAAATTAACTATATCAAAAGAAACTGAGTGTCTCATCCTTTTAAATTTATTTAATAATTTTACCATCGTAATAGGAGTAGATAGGTTCGCCTATCGTCCGGTTCATACTCCTCCCCGTTCTTTTGAACAGGAGTAGAAGTTTATACCTTGTTTCCTGTTTAGAATTGGGTTTCCAGTTCCTTTCAGAGTCTCCATCATTCTCTTTCTCTCCCAATAGCTCTTTGCATTTTAGTGGTATTATCGCCTTGCTTGGGGGAATTCATTAATTATGTTTCGAATATACAATTGGCAATAGTTCAAAGAATCCATTGTGTTTTAATAGGCATAAATGGGGATATTTTGTCCCGATACTTAATTTTATGTACGTTAGGGCATCCATAAAACGTACTGGAATAGAACCCTTTCGGTAAATATTAAGTCTGTCAATAGTAATTTAGCAGAAGAGCTTGGATATTGAGTTTTTTTCTTTAAATTGTCAATTCTAAGTTAAATCCAAATTCCTAATATTCTGTATGGAAATACGACTGATATCAAGAGCATGTGAAATGGATTACGTCGTACTGCAATTCAAAAAAAAAAAAAAATAAGGTAACATTAAAAAACAACAACAAAGGAACTCATGAAGATCAAAAAAAAAAAATTAAAGGTGAACTTTTCCGAACATGATTGCTTACTTCTCAAACTTTGCCTGGAACATAATTTGGAAACTTTATCAAACACACACACACAACAAAAATTATACATAAACATATATATTTTTATTAATTAAAACGTTGCTTTTAGTGGATACCCGTATTTGAATAGACAAATGCACAAAGCCTAAAAGCCTTATAAAATACTAGCAGCAGAGCCCGGCGTTGCCCGGGGATGTAACAGTAAGAGATAGATCAAGTATCAAGTATGGTGGACATCATAAAGACTGAAAAATAAAATTGACAAAGATTATTGTTTAAGGTTGACGGACACCCATGTCTTAATTAGTTTTTTTTTTTTTTTCCGAATTGGTCAAACCCAAACACAAACAAAGACATTGTTTTCAATCGTTATGAGTCTACCGATTGAATAGAATTTTATTATAAACAATTGTCTTGTAAATGGTATTTTTAAAGCATTCTGAATGATGTAAAAATAAAGAAAAAGTGTGCAAGACAATAAGAAACACTACCTGCCAAAAAAAAAGTTTTGTTGAAATCGGTTGAAAAAAAATGTAGGAAATCCGATCCCATATATAAACGAACACACACACACACACACACACACACACACACACACACACACACACACACACAATCAACCTGGGTTTTATAATAAGTATAACTCGAACTTGAAAAAAGTTTAACTCGATATGAGTTGCCCCTTTCATTAATGCCTCTTAATCGTGTTTTCAAATTGATTTCATGCAAAAAAATTGTGTTTTTCCAATTTTGGCGCCAAGGTAATTTTACGTAGTTCTGTGAAGTTTTGTTGAAATCGGTTGAAAAATGTAGGGAAATCCGATCCCATATATAAACGAACACACACACACACACACACACACACACACACACACACACACACACAATCAACCTGGGTTTTATAATAAGTATAACTCGATCACTCGATATTAATAAGTATAACTCGATATGAGTTGCCCCCTTTCATTAATGCCTCTTAATCCTGTTTTCAAATTGATTTCATGCAAAAAAAATTGTGTTTTTCCAATTTTTGGCGCTGTTAGAACCACCACAAGGTAATTTTACGTAGTTCTGTGAAGTTTTGTTGAAATCGGTTGAAAAATGTAGGAAATCCGATCTAATATATAAACGTACACACACACCCACAATCTGCGTTTTATAATAAGTAAGATTAAGCTAAAAGAGATTCTATTTTATATCCTATCCTAACTCCTGACAAGGTTTGAAACGAGGCGTTCTTTTTGTCTTCACCAGACATTTAACGATTCTGTGTGATCGATACACAGTTCCTCTATCAGATGAAAGCAGTCAGTAGAGTCAGAACTTGGAAGAAGGTTTCTGATGAATAAGAAAAGTAAGTCTCTCTAGATGTGATTCTATACTGAGAGATCAACATGTCAGGTATACAACTTTCTATTTGAAAGTTTCTTTCTATGCAGCAGACCCCACAGATCTACTTTCGATTCCAGTCTTTATTCAAACATTCAAAATTAAGTCTATGACACATTTAAATACCGGTTCTCGCCTGATCAATGAAGTTAAGCAACATCAAGCCTGCTCTATACCTAGATCGGTCGCCTCATGGGAGTACCAGGTGCTGTAAGCTTGGATGTGCGGGTGGTGTAATGAATAACGGCTGGCAAATTGAAATCGGCAGACGAGTACCGATTTCAATTTGGTTCGTTATACGCGCAATTATCATTGGGGAATGTATGAATCATTATCTTCTCCCCCAGCTCTGGTTAAATAGTAGGAATTGTATCAATAAAATTATTATTATCTCCAACAAATTCTTAGAATCCAAAAATATTTTCTGGCTTAAAATAACCTGTAAAAGGCTGATAAGCCGTAAAAAAAAAAACAAATCACTGAATCCCTCATTTCAAACTCCTTCCGATTTTATGTTTTCTGACATAGGCCAATCAGCTGCATTAATTGCAGACGATTGGTCCCACTAATTTTGTATGGTATTTATGTTAGGCAGGTTAATAACATTTACTTTCTGGGAATAGTTCGTCACTAAAAGCGACGTATGTTTCGGATTTTTCTTATGCTGAAGGACAAAACAAGGCGGTCCTGACCAAACTTTGTGGCTGACTGTTTTAGGTTTTCTTTCAAATTCTTATATTTTTCTTTCTTTCTGATTCTTTCAAATGATTCCCAGTTCCAAACTCACTGAAGAATCACCACAGTACTATACAATCGCCACCGGTAACGGTGTTCTTTGGGGTCTACGACTTCCTTTCTCCAAACATAGGCAACAACTCTATGGTCAAAGGCCTCTAGTTTCGTCTCATCTAACTTAACCTTTAGTATGTGCCATCTTTCTCCAAACATAAGCAACAGCTCTATAGTCAAAGACCTCTAGTTTCGTCTCATCTGACTTACCTTTAAGTATATGCCATCTTTCTCTCGTTTAGTATATTTTAATCTGTGTTGAAGATGTCTCTTCTGAATGAGTGGGGTTTTCTTAGTTTATAACTTGACAGTTCATTCCCTAACAGCACACTAGCGACTGCCTTCAATTGTAAATTTGATTAAATCATTCCCTAGTGGGCTAGCAGTTATCTTAGGTTCTTCGAGACACATCTCTGATTAGTTTTCTTTCCGGTGTGTTCGCCCCTTTATCTCTATATCTCTTGTACTGCAATGTCTGGCTCAGTTTGGATTTCTTGATCAAGCTGACACTCAGAAATAAATTCATCCTTATGTTGTGAGTATCAACAGTTCTTTTTCTCACGTCTCTATTAATTTCTTTGGCTTATTGGCATGATGCTTTGACAGGTACGTTGTGTAAGGATTGGCGGCTCGGAACGAGAATGTCCGTGAGTTGAATATGAATTCCAGCCGATTTTGTTGCATTCACTTTTGCACAAATATACGAGGGAACGTATGAATTCATTTCTTCCTCCATCTTCAAGGGTTCGAACCTCTATTTCATTTTTTCATCAGGCAAAACACTTTCAAGCTAAGCGTGCCTTACCAAGCAAGCCTTCAATTACGATCTATAATCAATGTATATTTTTCGTGGGGATATTTCGATGTTTATATTTGTTAAGTCCAATTATATTACAGATAATATAATTGGACTTCTTATTCATACGCTTGGAAATGCTTTGAAAACTTTATCCTTATTTTGTTAACAAAAACTGTTCTTTTTCTCACATCTTGATTAACTTCGTTTATTGGCTTGATGCTTTTACGTGCTTCTTGGTTGAGCCAAGAACTTTTCGGAAAACGTTCGTAAATATTTTGGTCCCTTCAGTTCCAATTAATTTGGTTTATTTTGTTTTACCTGGGTTGGTTATTTAATGACAATATTTTTAGGATTGGTTCGTATGAATAGAATATGTATTAATATTCTTTTTTTTCAAAATGTATTGCTGGTAATATTTTTTTCAAAAATGCCTTAGTATTTTTTTTCTATAAAATCTATTGGTATTTTTAATATAAAAAATTATTTTTTATACTTTCATAGTGTTTTGACCTCAGTTTGGTGGTAAGTTTTTGCGCAAAGCTGGGATCCTAACAATGTTTAACACCCTGGGTGAGGGTGGACCTGGGAACAACAGCAATTAAGACGTGGTCCCATGTCTCTTCAAAACCTCCCGACTAGAAGCCTTGTAGTTTATCGTCATACATATAAATATAATGTCGACGTACAGATTAGAGAATTGCTACACGCCACAGCTTTACTTACGGTTTCGGGACAACTAATACTTGATGAAAGACATCATTGTTTCGTGTAACGCGACCTTTCTTGTTGCTTCTACTCTGCAGGTGTGGATTTCGTCCACATTTTCACTTTTTCTTACAGGTCAAATATCTTACTTGTTCTAAAAGAAAAAAAAATAGCATTATCGCCTCAAAAAGCATTGTTTCAAAAACGGATCGGTATACCAACCCGTCAAACAGGTGTGCAAAGGTATTCAGTCTTAGCCGGGGACGAGGTTAGGACTCTCCGTTGGGTCAACCGTGTTTCTTATCAGGTGAGGTTTTTTAAACTGTCCGAAAAAAAAAGAGTGTGGGTAAACTATTCCAGATCTCCACGCGTCTACGTGTGAGCAAATTAGTACTACAAATTAATGTTCGATGCTCATTGGTGCCACAGGCTTTCATCCTTGTAGCAGTCTACGGAAAACTTGGTAAATAAACCGCTGATTATCATATAGAAGTCTAATTCGCCAGTGGGGTGTAGTAAATTTTACTAGAGGAAGTTAAGCTTCGCGAATCTAAAAACGACTACCTTGGTACAGTGATTAACTTACTCACTTCGCTGACTAATTACTTGTGTATAGTTGGAACTTTACAAGTACACCATTTATTATGATCTTTAACCAGATTCACCTATGACAAAGAAATAAAAAGACCGACTCAAGTGAAATAAATCAGACTAGAAGTAATTGTAATAAAAGAGCTATAAGCGGAAATACAAGCGCTTGTAAGAAAAGGATGACATATCTTGTCATGTACAATATTCCTAAGTGTATGTCCAGATCGGGTAAAGGTTATCCTTATGGAAAATGCAAGTTCTTAGGTAAACTGTACAGAAGCAATTATGGGTGAGTGGAGAGAACGAGATTCTTGGAGCTATTCTTTTCTTTTGCGGGGAGATACAGAGCTAAAAATAACAGATACAGAAGATCCTCGGGTTACGACGTACTCGACGTACGGCGTTTCGTGGTTACGGTGTCATCTCCCATAATATAGTACGCTGTCACGCGGCGCTATATGGGGAAGACGGCGTTGTTTCTTCACCGGCTGTACGCCATATTGGATTGTTCTACATTCGCTATCTCTTTAAGGGACTTTTTATTCTTTATTATGGCTAACAAATGTAAGGCAGACTTGTGGTTGCTTATGTAGGTGAGTTCCGACCTACGTCGAAAATCAGGTTACTTCGCACCGTAGGAACGGATCTCCGACGTAAGTCGAGGACCCCTGTACTGAAAATGAAGCATTCAAATGCTATCAACCATTTGATGCCCATCGTGGTTAACACCATCGTAGGTTAAGGTAGATATGCAAATTTCTCCTGTTAAATGATCAAATACACGGTGCATAATGTATGGCGCCTTCAACTTGTCTTTTTAGTGCAGTTGATTTAAGTTTCAAAATAGGAAGAGTGAGATTGGAAAAGAGGGTGGAAATTGAAATGCCAGAAAGTATCATTGAACATGAAATCGCTCAAGAGCTTGAAATATCAAAGTATGATGAAGAGGTCACTCAGAAAAAGCATGTTGGTGGTTGGAATGTTTTTTGATAGGAAAAAAGACCTTCAAAATTAGACAAAAGTGATTAAATTAAGCTCGTCAATTAACTGATGAGAGTAGTATTGCTATTGATGTGTCAGTTCATACAGTAAGAAGGATACGAGATAAATGCCATCTAATTGCAGGAAAAACAGAGCCATCATTAGCTAAAAGCATCGAATAAGACGAAAAGACCAAGAAAAATAATATCTGCTAAAGGATAAAGAAAAATTATCAAAAGTGAATTATAGTGACAAAAGCAAAATAAAACCGAATTCTAATGCAAGAGATTTGCTTTATTGATTCGTTCTTTTACGACTTATCAACCCTTTACAGGTTGTTTAAAGCTAGAAAATATTTTTTTAAATTCTAAGATTTTTTAGATAATAATGATTTAATAATTAACCCATAGCTGGGGGAGATGAGTTTGATTCATTACTTTCCCAACGGTATTTGTGCATATGATAATACACCGAACATAACTAGTATTGGAACTCGGCTGTTCGATTTCATTTTCAAGCCGTTATCCATTACACCACCCGCATATCAAAGCTTACAACAGCTGGTATTCCCAAGCGGTCACCCATCTAGATACTGACCAGGCTCAACGTGGCCTAAACTTAGTGATTGCGCAAGAACTAATGGTTCAACGTGATATGACTGTAAGCCCAAACAAGACTCGAACTAAAAAAAAAAAAGATCGAGGCAAAGATTATCCATTTACTTTGCTTAATTTTATGCTTATTTTTTAAAGAAAATTGGAGCATCTTTGAGATGTGGATGAGTTCCGTATCGGGAAAGACGGTATTTCTGTTCAGATATTTCCTTCCGCACATGTTTTCTCTATGGACCAATTGTCATTTGCGCGTAAGAGAATATAACGAACCTGACTGGAATTGGAACTCCGCTCTCCGATAAACAATTCCGAGCTATTTTTCAGTAAACCACCCTCACATCCATACAGCATTTGGTGCTCCCAAACGGCCATCCATCGAAGTACTGACAAGACTCGACGTTGCTTAACTTCGCTGATCGTCGGCAATGTGTGTGTCAGCGTGATGTGGACGTAAGCCCGAATGCAAGAGAGTATGTGCGAAGACTAATTGGTAAAAAAAAATGTCACGTATACAAGAAAGACAATAAAATTAGAGGAGTTAATGGTTTCAGGCCATATAAAAAGTAAAGTTAAAAAAAAAGTTGATAAAACATGATGAAAATATATTAATTTGTTAAGGTCCCTCCAGATATAACAGAAGGTGAAATATTTCAATGGATCATCCTGCCATACATCGCGTGTAACAGTAATTTCTCATGGAGGAAGACATTATAGTGTTTCAAGATTAACTTTCCCAAAAATCTGATCATAACATAATTAAACCTTTGTAGAGAGATTTAAAAATTCGGGTCTATAGCAGAAAGCAAAATAATTTGCAAGGTTTTTGGGTTTACCCTCAACAAAAATGGTAAAACATTCATGATGTAATACAGTTTAAGTTGTATTTCTCCATTCTACATCAGGACGAGGCTGTAGTTCGTGCCAATGGGAGCCATATTAAATACTGATTACGAATTTTAATGTCTCTAAATCTATAAATAAATTTATTTCGTGTAGTTTTAGTTTTTCTTCCACCAAAACATCACTTAATTTTACGTTTCTTGTAGTCACTTTGCGTACACTATTCTCAATATCACGTTGCGTTCAGGTATGTATCTCTCAGCGTGCAAAGTCATTGTGAATGCGTCAACTTGCATTACATTCTAATACTGAATGTACAGTGTCGAATATTTAAAACTTAGCAAAGATGGTGCAAATTGATGTTTTTAGATAAGGTGCCTCATCTCATCCCCTTTGTATTTCTCTAAAAAAATTTTTTTTACTCCTGTTTTTTTCTCACACTCTCTCTCTCCTCTTAATCATAATTCTCACGTTTTTCCTGTTTGTCCATTTTTTTTCTCCAAGTTTTAACAACATTCACACACTCTTCCACTACTGCTCTCATTTTCCTCTTCTTTCTAAAAGCCTCTCGATCTCTATCCAGTAAACTTTATTCTCCCTGTTTCAGAATATGAAATCATTCTGTTTTTCCTTCTTTTCTCAAAAACATTTTTTTCTCCAACATTCTTTCACTTCGTTCAAGATGTATTTCGCCTTTCACCCCCACTTCTCTTTCTCCCCCTCTCTCTTTCTCCCCCTCTCTCTCTTTCTCCCCTCTTTCTCCCCCTCTCTCTCTTTCTCCCCCTCTCTCTCTTTCTCCCCTCTTTCTCCCCCTCTCTCTCTTTCTCCCCCTCTCTCTTTCTCCCCCTCTCTCTTTATAGTTTTATTTTCTCTTTTTCTGTCTTTCTTTATATATTTCTCAATCTTTGTTATGTTTTGATTTACAGCCCACGTTTTATTTTGTAATTTTTTTTTTCTTTCCATCTTTAAATCTTTCTTTCTCTCTTTATTTTTCTGGGTCATTTGTACTAACTGGGTGGGCACCCAGGTGCAGGTATTAACGAGCCAGGCTTCAGTGGACAAGAAATCGGGACTGAAAGTCGATCCGGGTGGAGAACGTGTGAGAACCGGGTGGCTGTCGATTTACAACGCTGGTGGTGGACTGAGCACCAGGGTTTGGTTTTCATTGTTGTCTTCATCGTGTTTCTAAAATTCTAGCTGCAAATATATTCCTTGCCCATTATCCTTTTTTTATTAAGAATTTGGGTATTTAAGAAGCTATATGTGTGGCCTTAATATACAATATTAGTTATATGGAACACTATTTTCTATGTGGTATTAAAATCTGCTCGAAATCTGTTGGTCTTTGAGCAGTTAAAACCATTCGTCAACGTTATTGATTGACTGAGGTGACAATTGGTGAAGCAGCTATTTGCTATAACAGTTGTGGACACACACACAGGCGTGCGCGAATAGACACACACAGACACACACACACACACACACACACACACACACACACATATATATATATATATATATATATATATATATATATATATATATATATATGCATGTTTTATTAAAAAGACAAGGTACTGCGGTTAAGTCTTTTATTTAATTTTTCTTGTATTCGAACAAGAGCTTTCTTTTCTGGACAAAGGGTGTGTAAGAACTGTCCGAATGTTTTATATTTCCGAGCGCTTTCGGCTATACCTTTAGCCATTATCAAGGAGGGTTCGATTTTTCAACTTAATTGAGTGTGTGCATTATGTGTACGTCTTAGTGTGTTGTAGGGATGTTTTAATTTCCGAATACGGTTAGCACATTGTGGCTTTGTTCGTAGTTAATATTGTTAAGAGTTGGCCTTTTCTTTTTTATTATTAAAGCTTCCATTATTTTTAGTCTTTTTTTGCAAGTGGATGCAGTTAACATATTTGTGTTTTCTACTTGTATGTTCCTAATGGAGTCGGGTAAATTTGTGTGTGTGTTTAAATCGGTTCTAATGGAGGCTGTGATCAGATAGGTGTAACGTAAGACGTCTGGATAAGCATGTGGTTGTGTAACCGGTGTAATTATTTATGAGTCCGGTTTGATCAGGAACACAGTTCCTTAAGGGGCATTTGAACTCATAGATAATGTTCGTTCTTTGTAATTTTGACTTAACTGGTGTGTTGTTATTTTTGAGGATAAGGATGTCTTAAATTTTTTATAATAGATAATTAATTTGATTTTTTTATTCGGATCAATTGGAGTAGTATATTTCTTTATAATATACGTTAGAGAAGATTCGTCTTGTTTGTAATTAATATGCATTTGGTTTTTGTAATAAATATGCATGTGATTTTTGTCTGTGTGTTCACTATTGTTATTATTTGCTTTGGAGAGAAATAGTCTAATTTGGTGGTCTATAAGGTTGTTAGGGAAGCTGTTGTTAATTAGTGTTTGTTTAACATTATTAAGTTCTTTGAGGAAGAGTAGTCGAGAGGATAAATTCTGGTGTGTTCTATTTAGAAAGTTTTTTATTACTGCTATTTTGTACCTAAGTGGACATTCGCTTTTGAAGTTAAGGTAGCACGAGATTTTGCTGGTGTTTTTTTTTTGTGTAATGATGTAATGAAAGTGTTATTTTTTAATAAAACATGCATAAAGGAAGGATTGCTGCCCAAATATATATATATATACCCAAAACTCATAAAAATCACTATATTTAAAATTCTCTCCTTCGTGCGCATGTGTAGTCGCATCAACGTAAACATAAATTTAGTCTGATGATGTCCTGAAGGTCGAAATGCGTTACTCGAAAACTTTTTCTACTGTGTCATACATCCTTCCAAAATCGTTCTTGATATATAAATTTATACATCGTTATGCTACACACACACACACACACACACACACACGCACACACACACACAAATACACACACACACACACACACACACACACACACACACACACACACACACACATAAAAGGTGTATCAAAAATACTTTTCCAAAATTTGAGTGCGGTTTCCTCAAATCAAAACAAAGACAAAGTCCATATAAACATATGTCCGCAAATCCTTTGTTTTTAAGTTATTAAATTTAAAGTAAATTTACGGTAGATGGTGCTGTGTTGCCCTGTAGACTAGGTTACATTTATCATTCCTGTACATTTGTGGCTAGTTTGGGCACTTTTTGCACTAAACTCTCGGCAAAGTACTCCCGTGGTGAGGGATCTGAAGGTGAAAGACCCTACACACCTTCCAAATGATACGGACACCGGGGCTGCTCCATGTGGCACTATGAGGTGTACGACATTCTAGAGCCACTTGACGTATGCTGATACCTCCATTGTTTACGACATCTTGTAGAATGTGTTCTTTGTGCTCAGGCGTACGAACGGGTCTCAGTCTTCCTCAGTCCATAATTTGTAGTGCCACGGATCCTGCCTCAGAAACGCGACGATAAACATCAGCAAATGTTGGATGACTCGCCTCCTTTAGTCTGGAAACGCAATGTGATACAGAGGGGATACCTCACGTCCATTACCATTCGCGCGGTAGTGTGTAACAATCATATATTCCTGCTCACGCTATGAATATCCTGGCATTGTTAAACGGAACATTTCTGATTAGCAAGGTCGAATTACTGCTTTTAAACTACTAACTATACACTTCCTTTGTAGCTAAATGGTATAGCACATCAGGCTATATGACGGTTCCGTGTAGGATACAGTTTCGATTCCTGTTGGAGGAGACATATTTTCTATGAAATTACTCGGACATTCAGGCCGGTAAATGTTGTTAATACTGTTTATTATAAACAGAGCAATTACTTAAATATGTGTATCTATAAAAATAAAGTATAAACAGAAATATGTTAAAATAATTGTCGGACTTAGACCATTTCATAATATATGACGTCATTTATTTACGTTAAGCTACGCCTCGAGCAGATATGAGCGTTCGAGAGAAATCATGGGAAATTTGTAGTTTAAAGACAGTAATTTGATCTTGCTAACCAGACGCTACCTTTGTAGCTAAATGGTATAGCACGTCAGGCTATATGACGGTCTCATGTAGGATACAAGTCCGATTACTGTTGGAGGACTCAGATATTCAGGCTGGTAAATGTAGTTAATACTGTTCATTATAAACTGAGCATTTACTTAAATATTTGTATCTATAAAAATAACCAATAAACAGAAAATAATAATATCAAACGAAAGTACTAGTTAAACCAAGACAAAGCCTCCCAAGTGGCCAAAGAATTAAAAACAAACAAACAATAAATCAAAAACAAAGAGGAAAGCTGATTCAGTAAACAAGGAAAACTAAAACCCCGAAGAGACTCTCTGTGTGTGTGTGTGTGTGTGTGTGTGTGTGTGTGTGTGTGTGTGTGTGTGTGTGTGTGTGTGTGTGTGTGTGTGTGTGTGTGTGTGTTATACATTTGAGAATACGGGCTTTTTTTTCTCACCTGAAACTTTTCCATCTTCTTTTTTCTTCTTTCTTTCTTCAGATTTCATTTTTCTTCACATATTCTCAGATATTTTTCTTCTTTTCTTTCTTCGTATCCTTATATATATATATATATATATATATATATATATATATATATATATATATATATATATTATTTATTTAAAAATAGGATTCAACACGCTACATAAGAGTTCTCATGTTTCAAAACAAGAGCCGAAAACTTCAATATAATTATTTGAATTAAATTGAATTAAAGTAAGCTCTGTTCCATCTTCAAGCGAAATTTTTTGGGAATCAAAATTTAGAGTTCTTAATCAAGATTCAAAAAAATTTCGCTTGAAGATGGAACAGAGCTTTACTTTAATTCAATTTAATTCAAATAATTATATTGAAGTTTTCGGCTCTCTTGTTTTGAAACATGAGAACTCTTATGTAGCGTGTTGGAATCATATTTTAAATAAATAATTATATTTATGCTCTACTTTTGTATCGAGCACAATTTTTTAAAGATAATAACAAAAAATACTAAAGAACTTTGGATTATTTACCTAACGAGTTCTTTCCTGTTTTCTATATATTTTCACACACACACACACACACACACACACACACACACACACACACACACACATATATATATATATATATATATATATATATATATATATATATATATATATATATATATATATATATGATGCAAGTTCGATTCCTGTCGATGTACAAATATTTTTCTGAAATGTCTCGGATATTCAGCCTGGTAAATGTTAATACTATTTATTGTAAACAGAGCATTTACTGAAATATTTGTATCTATAAAAATAACCAATAAACAGAAAATAATAATCCATAACAAGAGAATTGGTAAAACCAACACAAAGCCTGTCATGTGACCAAAGAATAAATAAAAAAAAGAAAACCAATAAATCAAAAACCAAGAAGAAAACTGATTCAATAAACAAAGAAAATTATAACCCTGAAGAGACTGTATGTGTGCGTGTGTGTGTGCATGCGCGAGTCTCTGTGTGCGTGTGCGTGTGTGTGTGTGTGTGTGTGTGTTTGTGTGTGTTTGTGATAATATTGAGGAGAGACTTTCTTCTGTTTTTATGAGTCAAATAATTTCCGTTTTGGGGGACGAACTGTAACAACGAAAGTATCATCTTAACCGTTCCTTAAATATTTCATAACAGGTGATGAAAATTGTATTAAGTACGAAAATGTTCAACGCAAAAAGAAAAGTATAAATATACACAAGTGACCCCAGGTCCGTGGGAAAGTGTAACGTTGTGGGATCATAGGTTTATTCATTTAGAGTTCTTAAAATGCTAAACGCATATTCATACGCCCCAGTAGCTGCAACGTGTTCAGAAAATTCTGACCGAAAAGAGCCCTGCGCTCATTGGTCGGAGAAATGTTTTCCGCGACAAGGCAAGGCAAGAAACAATTTTGAAAATTAATTAGTCTGTTCTACCCTCCTGTTGTAATGTAGGCAAAGTGTATATTAAGATTTAAGGAAACACCTAACTGATTGCTCTCCCAGCAAATACAAGGATAATAAGCAGAGAGGGGAAAGAGGTGAGAGGTAATAAAAAAATAACACTACCTCAGAAATACAGCAATTTAAGGACGAAAAATACCTACGGGACCGACTTCACAAAAGCGTGTCCTGCTGACTGCTGGTTTTCCCGTTATTTTTATTATCATGAGGCATCTTACAAAGACTCGGAACTTGACCAGTTGCAGAGAGGCCCGTATCTAGTTATGCCAAGCTGTCCCGCTGCTAACGGAGAAAACATAGATACAACTGGTGTTGACATGTACACACGCGATCAGGGGTTACTTTTGCGTCTGTACTGATGCGCGTTCGCCAGACCTACTTGCCTTATTCACCTAGCCTTGTGCCAACCGATCACTAATTTTTTTTACAATTGCAGCAAGAGCTTTCAAGTGTAAAAGAGATTAAAAGTATTTAAGAATTTGTATCGAGACCTGCGAAATTTTACACAAAAGTTATCGAAGAGCTGTTTGAGAAGCGGTAACAAGCCATTGCAAATAATGGTGAATATATAATGTAATTGTACTTTATATTTTTAAGAATGAATTTGATAAAATAAAAAAAGAAATTGTTTATGACTCGGCTTAATGTAGTGATTTTCCAAGTGTAGCTCAGATGCGGCACAAGGCCGAAAGTACGGGGACACCCAGTGAGGATCGAACTCACTACTCAGTCATAATTGAGCTAGCAAGACAAGCTTTGTAACCATTACGCCAGCTCGAGGTGCCCATACTCGGCTTAATATATATCCAAACCACCTATGCAAAATTTTTTTAAATATTTGTGTCTATTATTTTAATTGTGCCATGCGTGATACAAGCTTAGGCGATCATGTATCTTTCGATACATGACTGACGAGGCAGATTTTTTAACGCAGTAGGTTGCCATTTCTTTCTGCGCTAGTTGCCATTCAAGGCTACAGAACCCAGTCTGTCTTGCTATTTACCCATAGCTGGGGGGAGGGGAAAGAAGTGGAGAATTCATAACTTTTCCAAGGATATTAGCTCGTAAGTGAATGTAATGGATTCGACTGGAATTCGAACTCGGCTCTCCGATTCCTTAGTTCGAGTCGCAGAAGATTCGAAAATAGTAGGATTAGTCTAATAGTGATTTCGAAGGTATGGCGGCTCAGAAAACACAGTCTGATCGTTCTGATAAGATAAGAACTCTTCGACTCAACATGGAGACCTACATCAAATACTTTGAGGAGATAGTACTACCCTGGACCAAGAGGGTGGCTTCTGGAAGACCCTGTCTAGCAACACGACTCTGCGCGATGCTACACAAGCAGGAGAACCCAACCATGGCTGTCCGACAATTACTCCACCGTCGAAAAGCAACACACGTTGTTAGATTTAACTTTGAATTCATACGATCCTTTCTTTGCTAAGAAAGGTTTGCTGCTAGCATTAGAAAAAGGTCATCGGCAGTGATCCCAGAAAATTGAAGGAAAAGGGAAGGGGACATTAAGAGTCTCATCCTAAATAGCATTTATCCATTCTTGTTTGTTTTTTTGTTCTTTTTCACAGACAGGAGAGGGGAGGATAAAAATTAGCTTCAGGCAAACATACCAATACGTGAAAGGAGTGGTTGGACGAATGCGAACGATTTGTGGACATAACGTCAGGGTGATTTCCAGTTGCACAATCGCTTTGTACAACCTCATTACTGAAGTTGGCTGCTCATCAGAGATGTTGACAAAAGATTATATTTATAATACTCCATACAAATGTGGAGAAGAATACAAGAGAGTAACCAGACATTCGAGGAACGTAAAATGTCATATCCGAAGTAGAAGTAAAATGATTTTTATAGCAAATCATATATATATATATATATATATATATATATATATATATATATATATATAATTATTTTAAAAAAATTTATAACATAAATATGTTATAAAATCGCTAAAAAAATAGCCATTTTGTTTCAACACCCTCGGTGTCTTATCAAGTGATGATGTTGAATGTAAAATAAATGTTTTTTTTGTAGTGATTTTATAACACATTTATGTTATAATTTTTTTTTTTAAATAAATAATCATATTTGCTCTACTTTGTATTGAGCACTCTTTTAAGAATAGTATTTGTTGGTTATTGGAATTCATTCCATATACACCAATCATATACTTGGGTATATATATATATATATATATATATATATATGGTAGATTGGAAAATGTTTTCTTGTGATACAAAACGATGAAGTCTTAAAGGACGAAACGCGTCACAAGAAAACTTCTTCAACTGTCATACATTTTCCCAATATTGTTCGTGATATATAAAATATATATCGCTATCTCATATATATATATATATATGTGTGTGTGTGAGAGAGAGAGAGAGTGAGAGAGAGTGAGAGAGAGAGAGACCTTGACCTTTTTTAATCATTTCACCCCAAGCGAGGCAATAATCCCACTAAGGCGGAATGAGTTATTGGGAGTGAAAGAGAATGAAAACATTTTTGAACGAACCGGAAACCCTATCCTAAACAGGAAACAAGGGATAAACCTCTACTTCCATTCAGAAGGTGTTTGAACCGGATGATAAGCGAAATTTTCTACTCCTATTGAGGAGAAAAAAATGATGACTAAAATTTCAGAGTTCAGGCGGAGACGTTAGAAGTAGATTTTTAAATCAACCCTAAATCCAATACTAAATAGTAAAAAAGGAAAAACCTCTAATGCTGTTCAAAAGATCGAAGTGGTATATGAACCAGACGATAGGCGAACCTATCTACCCCTACTGAGAAGTAAAAAAATATTAGTAACGAAATTTTTTCAGGGTTCAGGCGGAGCCATTAGAAATATAGAGTTGAAGTAAAATTTAGAAGGAACCGGAAACCCAGTCCTAAGCAGGTAACAAGGGATATAACTCCTGTTTAAAAAAAAGTGTGAACTAATTCTATTGAAGGAAAAACAAATAGTAAATGAAATTAGTGTTTCGGCGGAGCTATTGTATCCGAATTCCAGTCGAATCCATTACATTCACTTACGTACTAGTACCCTCGGGAAAGGAATGAATCTTCTTCTTCTTCCCACCAGCTATGAGTAAATAGCAGGACAGGATGGTAACTGGTCTACTGCAGAAAGAATTGGAGACCTACTGCGGGAAAAATCTGATTCGTTAGTCATCTATCGAAAGATACATGATCGCCTACGCCTGTATCACGCATGATATATAACTGACTGACTGCTGTATATAATAAAATGGGGATAAAAAAAAAGGAAAAATAAAACAAAGATAAAATTAAGAACAATGCGAGAGTGGCTGGGTTCTAGTCGTGGGATTGATATTGAATATTTGCATTTTGTTATGGAGCTTAGCAATCTGTCAGTATTTGCATATTAAGTTATGGAGCTTAGCAATCTGTCAGTATAGTAATACCTATTAAGTTTCTACTTAGGATAAGTTGCGATAACTCATATCAACTAAAAATCGAGCGGAAAATCAAAAGGCAAAAATAAGAAAAGAAAGACAAGAAGCATATATAAATTAACGAAACTAAAAGAAAGAAAGAAAGAAAGAAAGAAAGAAAGAAAGAAAGAAAGAAAGAAATATATAAGGGAAAGAAAGAAAGAAAGAAATATATAAGGGAAAGAAAGAAAGAAAGAAAGAAAGAAAGAAAGAAAGAAAGAAAGAAAGAAATATATAAGGGAAAGAAAGAAAGAAATATATAAGGGAAAGAAAGAAAGAAATATATAAGGGAAAGAAAAAGAAAGAAAGAAAGAAAGAAAGAAAGAAAGAAATAACAGAAAGAAAGAAATATGTAAGGGAAAGAAAAGAAAGAAAGAAAGAAAGAAAGAAAGAAAGAAAGAAAGAAAGAAAGAAATATATAAGGGAAAGAAAGAATGAAAGAAGTATATAAGGAAAGAAAGAAAGAAAGAAAGAAAGAAAGAAAGAAAGAAAGAAAGAAAGAAAGAAAGAAAAAATATAAGGAAAGAAAGAAAGAAAGAAATATATAAGGGAAAGAAAGAAAGAAAGAAAGAAAGAAAGAAAGAAAGAAAGAAAGAAATATATAAGGGAAAGAAAGAATGAAAGAAATATATAAGGGAAAGAAAGAAAGAAAGAAAGACAGAAAGAAATATATAAGGGAAAGAAAGAAAGAAATATATAAGGGAAAGAAAGAAAGAAAGAAAGAAAGAAAGAAAGAAAGAAAGAAAGAAAGAAAGAAATATATAAGGGAAAGAAAGAATGAAAGAAGTATATAAGGGAAAGAAAGAAAGAAAGAAAGAAAGAAAGAAAGAAAGAAAGAAAGAAAGAAAGAAAGAAATATATAAGGGAAAGAAAGAAAGAAAGAAAGAAAGAAAGAAAGAAAAAAAGAAAGAAAGAAAGAAAGAAAGAAAGAAAGAAAGAAAATGAATAACAGAAAGAAAGGAATAATGAAAAAAAATGATATAACGGAAAGAAAGAAAGAAAGAAAGAAAGAAAGAAAGAAAGAAAGAAAGAAAGAAAGAAAGAAAAACGAAGGAACAAAGCAATAACGGAAAGAAAGAAGAAATTGAAATAAATATAAATACATGAAAGAATTTGGAATGGAGAAGTGATAGAAAAAAGCAAATAAAAGGAAAAGGAAGAATAACTGAAATAATAAAGCAATGATATGCGCTATTCTTTTGCCAACAATCGCACAATATCTGGTGCTCAATCTACATTGTAAACTAAATGAGCGATAAAAGGTTTTAGGAGAGGACACGTCTCTCTTCTTTAATCTTCCTGTTAGTCTTTTTGCTTCCAAATTCATTCCGCGCAGCATTGTTGATTAGCTTGTAATCTGATTCATACACAGAGGGTAGAATAGAAAATCTGAACTAAACGATAATATTAGAAAGCGTAGTGATGGGAAATTTAGAAGTGCCGATGAATTGCAATCAGTCAGCTGTAATAAGTCATTTACACTTCTGAGAAACAGTTCTGAAACAGCGTTCCAGATGGCCATTTGGAGAAAAACATCGGTCATCATTTGAATACTTTTGGTTGACAGAGAAAAATGCTATTTGTCGAGAAAATAGTCACTGGTATTTGAAAAGAAACGAGATATATTATGATATAGACAATGAAAAATCTGTAGGAAAATTCGAGACAACATCCAGAGTAAATATTCGAGGAAATATATCTTTTGGTTGTTTGTTATTTTTTTTTTTTTACTATATAACCCAACAACAGAAAAACAAACTACATCCAACCGACTTATAATATATATCAATATTGTCTTTTAAATATTATAGATTAATAGAAACATAAACTAATTTAATAGGAGTAGATAATTTACATTATTCGGACTATTGTCCTTATCTTTGTCGCCATATTTATCACAACGTTTCGGCCGTTCTACACTCCGGCCTTCTTCAGGTGGTTGAAGAAGGCCGGAGCGTACAACGGCCGAAACATCGTGATAAATATGGCGACAAAGATGAGGACAATAGTCCGAATAATGTAAACAATGTACATAATACCTCATCTCAGAAATATAGACAGACTCAGGAGTAGATAAGTTTGCCTATCATCCGGTTCGCACACCTCCCCGGTCTTCTGAACAGGAGTAGAGTTTTATTTCTTGTTTCCTGTTTAGGATTGGGTTTCCGGTTCCTTCTAAAGGCTGCTTCAGCTCTATATTTCTAACATCTGCACCTGAACTCTAAAATTTTATTGTCTATTTCATTTTATTTTATTATTTCTATCCTCCACCAATAGAAGTAGATAAGTTTGCCTATCATCCGGTTCACACACCTCTCCGGTCTTTGATAATCCCTTGTTTAGGATTGGATTTCGAGTTCCTTCTAAAGTCTACTGCAGTTCTATACACCTAACGCTTGTCCTTTCCCACGCTGATATAACTCCAAACAGTAATCCTCTACCATGAGTGGCTCTTGAGCCTTGTATTGTGTAAACATTAGTAAAAAAAAAAAAAAAGAAAAAAACTTCCCAATAATAAAAGGAATACATTAGGAAAATTATCTTCCCTATTCAGAGTGAGTTTTTTATTGTACAAAATGATGGAACGTGATAAAAACAAATGTAATCCGGTAATAATTACCGTATATACTCGTGTATAAGCCGACGTTATACACAGTGGAACCCTGAATTTTTTTGGTATGAATTATAACTCATCCAAAAAAATTATCTGTGTATAGTGCAATCGGTTATCGAAAATGCATTATTTTTAACCTCTTCAAAAAATTACCTGTATATAGTGCGAGGCACTATATTTTGCGGGGGAAAAAACTGATCATTAAAACTCGGACAATACTCGAGAATATACGGCAAAAGTTCTCGGTGTAAATACGATACAAAGATGAAATTAAAAAAAAAATCTGTTATTAGTTTCTAGAAATCTGTTATTGTAGGTTTCTATAAAATCCGGTATTATTTATAGCTTTCTAAAAAAAAAAAAAAAAAAACCGCTATTAATTATAGGTTTCTATAAAATCCGGTAATATAACTTTCTAAAATAAATTCGTATTAATTATAACTTTCAAAAATATCCCATATTAATTATAGTTTTTGTTTTTTTTTTAAATCCAACATTAATTATAGGTTTCTAAAAAAAAAATTCCCATATTAATTAGAGGTTTCTAAAACAATCCCAAATTAATTATAGGTTTCTAAAAAAATCCCATATTAATTATAGGTTTCTAAAAACAAAAACCCATATCAATTATAGGATTCTAAAACAATCCCAAATTAATTATAGGTTTCTAAAAAAAATCCCATATTAATTATAAGTTTCTAAAAACAAAAACCCATATTAATTATAGGATTCTAAAAAATCCCATATTAATTATAGGTTTCTAAAAAAAATCCCATATTAATTATAAGTTTCTAAAAACAAAAACCCATATTAATTATAGGTTTCTAAAAAAAATCCCATATTAATTATGAGTTTCTAAAAAAATGTAGTATTAGTTATAAATACTTGAAGAAATTTATATTTTGTTTAATTGTACGTGGTTCGCAAGTTTTCAGAAAACTGTTAAAAATTAGAATAATGAGGTCCACATGAATTTTAAAAAAGGAGACACACTCAATATCTACACGGTTCTAAACGGTTCTTGTTTAGCACGGTAAAAAGCGATTTTAGAACAAAATAATCACTCCCGACGAAAACTGGATTTAATATGAACATCCAAAAGAAAAATCCCGGAAAGCCTTCAGAATATCAATTAAAATGAGATCTACAAGAGAAAAAGAATCTTTATATCTTTAGTGTTATTCAAAAGGAAGTCTGTATTATAAATCGTTGCAACACGAAGAAACTGCACAACGCTACAATGAGCAATTGGTTCGTTTGAATGACGCCTGTAGTTGGGGAGCAAGTGGTACGCTGCTAACAATCATAATGTTAAGATGGAATGTTCTTTTAAATTCCGCGGGTTTTTCACATCTTCAGACAAATACTTGTTTAGTGTCATACAACACTCCATATCTGGTCAGCAGTACTAGCATTATCAATGTATCAAAAAACTCATCGAAAGAATCTTTCAAATTAAAACTGGGATTGTTCTTTAAAGGCAGGTGAAATGCAGGTTAATGACACTGTGAATTTATCTGAATAAAATATTTTGTTAAAAAGTGCTGGGAGCATTTGCATCAACCAACATATTAACAGAAATGTATTTGCTTGACCCGGTAATAACTATAAAGATTAAAATAAAACTTTTGGTATTATAGGTTTCTAAAATTATTTTGGGGATTAATTATAGGTATTAAAATTTTTTTTATTAATTATAGGCTTATAGTTTTCTAAAAATTATGGCATTAATTATAGATTTCTAAAAAAAAATCCGGTATTAATTATAGGCACCTTAAAAGAAATCGGATAATAATTATTGGTATTTTTAAAATCCGGTATTAATTATAGTTTTATAAAAAATGTGGTATTAATTATAATTATTACAGGATTTTTTTCTTAAAAGAAATCGGTTGTTATTTTTTTTTAAATCCAGGATTAATTGTAGATAAATCAATCATCCATCTTTCATGGAATATTGCTTTCGTTTATGGTCTGGTGCTCCCCCTGTACGTCTCGAGGTGCTCGACAAAATTCAGAGACGAATATGCAATGTGATAGGTCCTGATCTGGCATCTAGCCTACAGTCGCTTTCTCACAGACGTGCTTTGGCTATCCCCTATCTCTTCTAAAAGTATTTTCACGGCAATTGTTCCAACGAGCTACTTTCGCTGGTTACCAGACTGCATGAATTTAAGCGAGCTACTAGGCTGGCATCTCGGCCCCACCCTTTCACTCTCGAAACGGTTAAATGTAACCGTCTCTTCTACCCAAACAGCTTCTTCTCTTGCACTTCCCATCTGCGGAATTCCCTTCTCCTTATTTGCTTCCCCGATGACTATTATCCTCAAATATTCAAGTGTAATGTCACTCGACATCTGATACCCTGAGCTTGTTCACCGTCCTTCTCTGTATCCTCTCCCCAAACACGCCTCTTTACTCTTGTTCTCAATCCTCTGTAACCCCTTTCGTCCTAGTGGCACTCCCACCTTGCTTGGGATGAATTGCTTTAAAAAAAAATCAGTTATTAATTATAGGTTTCTAAAAAAAATCAGTATTAATTATAGGTTTCTAAAACATCCGGTATTAATTATAGGTTTCTAACAAAAATCTTGTATTAATTATAGATTTATATAAAAATATGGTATTGATTTATAACTTTCCTAAAAAGAAATCCTATTTTAAATAGATATATAAATGTAGATTGGATATACGGATAATGTAAAGGATATTGGCGTAGAATGTGGAATCTGAGTTGAGTTCAAATTCCAGGAGTGTTTCATGCATTTATTTTTGTACCAATGCTGGGAAAAACTCACTTCTCCAGCTTATATGGATTAAATAGCGGGGTAGATTTCATTCTTGTTTTCCGCGGTAACCAATCTAAGAAAAGGAAAACTCTGATTTCCAAAGCGTGGAGAAGGCATCAGAAAAACCATTCCATTATCTTTCCAAATAAGTCATGGTAATTCACAGATAATAAAAGAAATGAATATATGAAGTGTCATGATCGTCTGTGTCCTGGAGGTGAATGGTATAGACAAATGGGACTCTGGTCATTAACAGGTTAAGCCGGTACAAGTAATTAAAATACTTGTTTACGGTTCAAGTATTAAACAGGCAGCACCTGTGTATAAGTATTTATAGACAGGTGTGGGCATCTTCTCAAAGGTTGGTGCAGTGTATATTTATGGATGAAAATAGGCTCACTTTTTCTTCTCTTTTCCTTTTTATTTTCTGTGGACTTTTGGACGTCAGCGTGAAAGAGGAATTTAAAATGAAGTCAAAAAAGAAAGAACTATTCACTTGCTTGGTAGCCTGCGACACAGCCCAGGTGGACGGTATGGTGTCACAAGAAAGCATTGTTTGCTAAGAAAGCATTAAAAAGCTACCTTCCCACTAAAACTGATTTTCTTTTCTTTTTTTTTCCTGCTTTTTATCTTTTCTTAATTTCTGCTTTTCTTTTTCGTTTTCCTTCGTTCCTTCTTCTGTTTTTCTTTCTTTCTTTTCTTACATTTTCTCAGTCTGTTTGCTAAGAATCGTTTCGCCTAATTGAAGGACTCGCTTCCGACAAAAGTAGATTCCTTTTTTTTTTTTTTTTTTTGAGTTTTTTGTTTTCTTCACTCTTTCGATTTCTTCTCTACTTTTTCTTTTTTTCTCACGTTCTTATTCTTCTTTAGTTACTAAACACCGTTTAACTCTTTCGTGCAAAAACTAGTTATGTTTCTTTTCTTTCTTTCTTTCTTTTTTTTTCTTTCTTTCTTTCTTTCTTTTCTTTTCTTTCTTTTTTTTCCTCTTCATTTCTTTTCCTCATTCTCCTTTCTTTCTTCTTCTTCTTCTTCTTCTTCTTCTTCTTCCAGTTTGTTCTTCATCATTAGCTTTTATTTTATTCCTTTCTTCCCTTTTGCACTTCCCTCCTCTTCATTTACTTCATTCTTCATCATTTCTTCTTCTTCTTCTTCTTCTTCTTCCAGTTTTTTCTTCTTCTTCTTTTTCTTCTTCTTCTTCTTTTTCTTCTTCTTCTTTTTCTTCTTCTTCTTCTTTTTCTTCTTCTTCTTCTTTTTCTTCTTCTTCATTCTTCTTCTTCACTGTTATTTTCTCAGCATTTTCTTTTACTCTGTTTTTCTTCATTTATGTTTTTCATTTGCTAAGTTACAAGACACTTTTTCTCCACAAATTTCCACTTTCTCAATTTCTTCTTCTTCTTCTTCTTCTTCTTCTTCTTCTTCTTCTGTTTTGCCTTTTTCTTAACTTTATCCTTTTTCCTTTCTTTTTTAATTTTTTCATTAAGATTTGCTTCTCCCAAAAATTACATTTTTTCTCATTTTCTTTAACCAATGTTGCTTCGTTTTACTTCTAATTTTTTCTTTTTATTTCTCATTCTTTTCTAACTTCTTCTTCTCAAAAGAAGTACATATCTTCTCCAAGATATGTACTTTTTATCTCCTTTTATTCTCTCCCTTCTATTTCATTTTCGTCCCATTTCTTGTTTTTACTTCTGTTAGCCTTACAGAGACCAATTCCTTCTTCTTCTTCTTCAGTCAGATTTGTACATTTTCTCTTCTTTTAATCTTCCTGTTCTATTTTCGTTTCGTCCATTTGTTTTTGTTTTTTTTTTCCTTCATTCTGTTACCCTTTATAGAGACCAATTCCTTCTTTTTCCCCTTCTTCAGGTTCTCGTTCTTGTTGCTCTTCTTCTTCTTCTTCTTCTTCTTCTTCTTCTTCTTCTTCTTCTTCTCTACGCATACTTCTGTCTATTTCCTCCATTTTTAATCTCTTTATCTCAATCTTCATCTTTCTAAATATTTTCCATTCTTTCACGTTTTTCTTGCTTTTCGTCTTTCTTCTTCTTCTTTTTATTTGACGTACTTTTTTGTTTCTCTTGTACGAGTTTACTTCATTTCCCGATTCAAAATGGCCTTGACATATTCAATAGGATTCATGTCAAGAGACTGTTTTATCCATGTGTCTCTCAGTACATTTCTGGCTCTGCAAATCTCGACTTTCTTTTGCTTGTCTTGAAACCCCATCCTTCATTAAAACTCTACTGTTTTTGCACAAGTAACCATCATTGAACATTAGAAGTTCCACCTGCGAAAGGAAAGTCCGACGCCTGTCCGTAAATTATCCAGCTATTTAATACAGCCAAAATATAGCCTAACTAGTACTACGTTGCCTTAATTGCCTTCAAACTATTGAGACGACACACAATTATTCAAGCATCACTTCCACTTTTTAAAAGAGTCTGCAAAATCTTATTTCGTGATCAATATCAGCTACTTCACTACATTCTCCTTAATCTCGTCCAAAGTTATCATCTCCTTCCTTTCAACAGATCTTTTAGCTTTTGGAAAATACAGAAGTCTTACGGAACCAAATTTGATAATGGACTCTTTTGATATTGTTATGGTCCGGTTCCTTGTACCACGGTGATAGTCCAAGGTAGAACCAATAAAGAAGAACTCGAACACGGATATGGAATAACACAGATATATTACAAACAGGAATATGTTAGTACGAACAATCAGGTTTAGTAGTAATTGTCTGAACGCGACTCTGTTTCGGACTGCCTCTGACTCGACTGACTGACTCGCTCGCTCTGACTGACTGACAGACTGCTGACGGACCTCACTCCAGACTTCAGACTGAAAACTCCCTGCTTCCTCTTGAGGCGCAGTATTTATTACGTATGGAATAGTCCATTATGTTATTAAGGGTAAGGTCCTATAACAGATATAAAATAAAGAAATAAAAATTTCGACGAGACTTGAAATATCTGCTCGCTTCGTCACTAGCACTTTGATGGTCATCGAGTATACACACTCATTTAATTGCGTCTCACTGCTGAATAACTTTATAGGAGAGTTTTGGTTCGCGCATGCGCAATATATTCCTCTTTCTGACTGCTCAAAATAGTTCGATACTTTTCGGACAGACCACGCACAGTTCTGTAAACTACATCAGTTTACAGAACTGTGCGAGTACCGACTTCACAGAATATAACCGAAAACCGATGACATTTGATATAGGTCAACATGTTATTTAAAGAAAATTCTTGACTCGGTAATATTCACAGCTTCATATGTCTACAGAGCAATAACAGGATTTCAAAGCTCCAGTAATGTGTCTCCCAGGTCAGTTTACTACTCCGTACACTGTTGAATAGTGAATGGTATTCTTCTGGTCGCTTATTCATAACAAAACAGGCGATGAACATGCCGTACCGCCGTTATTGGACACATGTAGATACGACATAGTAGAACGGCGCTGTTTAATGTTGAAAACAGAACACTCAGTTTGATATGATTTAATGTTGAATCATTCTACCCATGTCTTAACCAATCTTACATCTGATTTCCAAATTGGACAATTTCCTGATTTCTGGAATACGAGGCATTGTGAAATGATCTTGTTTTTAAGATAAATTGAATAATTGTAAATAGTATATATTTATTTATTTGTGAAATCAGAATAAAATAATGAGGTATTTTTTTTTTACCTCGTTTTTTGGTCAACAGTTCTTTGTTGCTTTCTTCTGATACATTTCAATATTGCACAATGGCTCTTTTGTACATCCGTTAGGCTTGGAATGTTTCGAATGTGTACGCAAACTAGAAAAAAAAAGAGGAAAAAGAACGAAAAGTGACATAGTAAAGGATATCAGAGAAAATGAATAGATTTGTTAGTAGTGAATATTTTAACACAGGCAGTAATGGACTGGAAAGTAGTCAGACATTTAAAAAAAGAAAGGAAAAGGGATGAAGGTATTCAAGATTAATTACGCAATAGAGAAATGAATGAAAGAAAGAAAGAAAGAAAGAAAGAAAGAAAGAAAGAAAGAAAGAAAGAAAAGAAAAGAAAAGAAAGAAAGAAAAAAAAAAAGAAAGAAAGAAAGAAAGAAAGAAAGAAAGAAAGAAAGAAAAGAAAAGAAAGAAGAAAGAAAGAAAAGAAAGAAAAGAAAAAAAAAGGAAGAAAAAGCATGAATAAGAAAAACAGATATATGATAGGGTATTGGGCACTTTTCAAACCAACTCGTTTCCAAAAATCTGCCGCAATGAACAAATATCAGAATTTAAAATCGATCTCTCCTTGGGCGGGCCGAGAACTTTTCAGTATTCTTCCGAAAAGAACGAAAATAGAAGTAAGAGGTAAGGCAAAAAAAAAAAAAAAAAAAAAAGAAAGAAAGAAAGAAAGAAAGAAAGAAAGAAAGAAAGAGTAAACAAAACAAATATGATAGGGTGCTGAAAAGTTTTTTCAAGATGACACACCTCCCAAAATCTGGTCAAAGGACCAAATATGATATTTTGGGAACGATGTCATTTTGGTTGGTCGAGAATTTTTCATTGACATCTCGAAAAGAAAAGAAAAAAAGAGACAAACAAAGAAATAAAGAGAGAAGTAAAAGCAAATAAAACGTGTAAGAAGAAAGAATGAAGTCAACCGTGTGCCGCAACAAAGGGAAAAGGAAAAAGAAAGAAAGCAAAACTGGGGGACAGAGACCCATGAAATATTTTTTACCCCTACCAAATCAAGCAATAAAATGGATTCTACCTCCACCGACCCACGTTCAAGCATAAACCCTAGTACATATTCAAAAAAGACGAAAACAACAACAACAAAAAAGAAACTGCCGAAAGCACAATAGCAAAATAATAAAAAAAAAAAAAAAAAGAAGCTAACAACTAAAGCAAGTAGAACGGAAGACAAACGTTCTCTAGGTAAAAGCTATAAATAACGATGCCAGTGAGTAGTAATGGTGAACGATCATGATTCAAGCACAACTGGTTTGACAAGATGGACACTTGAACACGAATATTGTGGCTTCATAGTTATTCAGATCAACACAAAACCAAATATAGGAAAATGAATGTTAGGTAATGGCGTTGCACCAAACTTTCAAATAAGATCCTATCTACCATCTTCGAAAAACAAAAATCATTGCTTTTATTTCGGTTCTAACACTGATCATTAATAACAATCTTCGTCGTCATCGTCAGTCCATCGGCTGCTTCAATCGTCATAGGGTCCTGACTTTGATTCCTCTTCCTCATGACCCTTTCAGTGAGCTTGGCGGTCCCCATTTCTCCACTAAGTTCTTGGGCTATAGCCGAAGACTACGGAATATGGTATAGATCGCCATCAGTCCGTACACTAGGCCGTCAGGTTTTCAATGCAGATTTGTTCTTCTCCTAGACCGGTTGCCACACATGGCTGTCCTGCAATTCAGCCATACTTTAAAGGTATTAGCCCGTAAGAGAATACAATGAACTCGACTGGAATACGAACTCGGCCCTCAGATTCCTCAGTTTGAGCCGCTATTGATTACTCCACCGTGCCACTAATGGAAAATATACGAATTAATAAAGGTTGCGGCAGAAATATCTCCCACATATACCACTCGCATAATGGTTAGACAGTAAGATTTATTTCTGAGAGGTATATATGGGAGGTATCCCTGCATTTACGAAGTATCAGTTTATGGCGTTCTTCTTCTTTGTCCTATGTCCCTTCAGGATGTAGGTGATCATGTCTCTCCACAACTTCCTGTTCCGGAATTTTTTTCCGTTATTTCTGTTCCACCATCAACTTACTCAAGCTCACAAAGTATACCATACGCTGTTCCCTCTCTCTCTCTCTCTCTCTCTCTCTCTCTCTTGCGCCTTCAGTCTGTCTTGTGAGTATCAGATTTTCCAAGCCTTCCCTCCTCACAGTATGCCATAGAAACCTCAACTGTCTTTTCCTGATGTTAAGTATAAGTTTCCATTTAGTTTCCATTTTCTCTAAAACTTCATCGTTGCTCCAATGTTCAGCCCGTAGTATCCTCAGCATCTTTCTGTAGGACTACATTTCTGTAAAACTACATTTCTTGTCTTTTCTTCATCTTTGAGGAGATTGCCCAGTACTCACTGTCGATCAGGTGGACAGATATCACGTAACAGCTTATTACTCTTTTCCTTGTTTCTGGCGATTTTTTTCTTCTATTTCTCAATAATCTTAGTTTTAAGGTACATCTTTGACTATCCTAACACGCCTTCGGATTTCAGTGCCACACTTTCCATTCTCTGCTAAGAGAATTCCCAGATATTTAAATTTCTGCACTTGTTTGAATTTAGCAATTCGCATTTTGCGCTCCTCCTTTTGCTAACAACTATGCGTTGTCTTCTTGCAGTTGATGTCTAATCCTTTCTTCTCGCTTTCCTTCGCAATCTTCTGTGTTACAGCAATCGGCTCTGTTGTCTTGAAAATATTAAATGTTCTCTTAGCAATATGATTTAATTAGCACTATTCAAGCTATTCTCATTTTTACCCAATTTTTTTGAATCGTCCCTCTGTTGCAACAGACTTTTACTCCCAAACTTCACTGGTTCGCTTCCCTGTTGACATTCTGACAAATTCGCTTATTAGAACGCTGCTCTTTCTTCATTTCATTGCTGAATGTGATCTTATCGCGAGTATTTGCATTCCACGCTTCATATCATTTTTGAGCAAAATGTTGCCTTCAAATGCTTTTTGATTAAAATTGGTTTCTTCACTGAAATGATTCTCTTCAATTCATGTTCTTGAAGGATGCACTTAGTGCTATTTACTGACACAAACTGAACAAGATGCATCCATCTTTCACTGAGATATTTGCTGTCCTGATCAGTCTCCATTTTATCCTATGCTGCAGCTTTCGAAGACGACCATAATTTGGTCAATTCAAAACACTTCCAGTGCTTTGAGACTTGCCACTTCTTAATATTCCAAGTTCCTTGGCGATTGCTCGCTAGTTCATTTTTGCAACATCTTCATTATATTCCTTCCATTTTCTTAGAAGATCTTCGACATGGTTTCAAGTAATGAAAAAAGGTAGGAATTTGATGTTAGAATTTACCCTATATGTAGGAAAATGTTTGTCATCCTCCGAAAAAATGTTTAGTTTTAGCGGTGGAATAAAAAAGAGAAAACAAAAAGGGTCAAATGTCTGAAGAATTTTGCACGGTTATTTTGAGTTGTTGACTCGTATCTTCTCCCCTCATTCGAAAACCTTGCTAAAAATATAATTAGGTGTGAAAAAAACACGAATATGGTCAAAGTTTCATCTGCAGACAGCATAATAAAAAATATAAGTTGGCAATTACTAGAAATTTACAATAGTTTAAAATGGCAAAAGATATATATAACCATATATATATAAACACAGACATCAACATAAATTAATTCCATATGAGATGCAGCACATTATTGATCTGAATCATCTTGAATTTCTATATTTCCTCTATCATGTACTTTTTGCAACTCTTAGAATAATAGATAGATAGATAGATAGATAGATAGATAGATAGATAGATCTAAACAGATTGAGATAGATCTAAATAGATTGCGACAGATAGATAGTTACGAACAGACTGAGATATCATTTATTGTGATGTTTTAAATGAGCTCTATTTTGAATGGGAGAATTTAAATATATTTGAATATTTCTCTTTAAATAATCTTTTGGTTTAAAAACATGAGTTGAAATTAATTTTTAGACTTCGTTTGTTGATAATTAGAAATAAATTATTTATAATGTTGTTGGTATTAATAATCATGTAGTTGCCAAAACGCAGTTTGCCACCAGAAGCGCAACCCGAATTCATGACACTTCTACAAGAGTAATAGAATCGTTATTTGGATGTTCACTAAATGTTTATAACGCAAATGGTGGCTATATGGATAAACCCAGATCTTGACAAATGAGAAAAGTCACCATCTTAATGGATTTATAAAATCACCGATTTTTGATTAACATTAAGTAAATGACTGTTGTCCATATATGAAAAAATAGAATATGTTTTGCCAAAAGTTTTAAAACCGTAAACATTGTCTAAAGTAATTTAGTTTCACCAGACATCTTGTTCCGCAAGTCAACATAACGTTTTTTTAATCCACGTCCTCCTGGTATCAGTTTAAATGAAGCCTTATTTTTGACAGATATTGCGGCCATTTTACTTTTTTTTTCTTTCTTTTTTTTTTTTTAATTTTAGATTCAAGTTTGGAAATTTTCCAACATATTTCAGTGAAATTTTCAATATGCAAAACTATAGATAATAGCTAAAAGAAGAGGTCACTTTAAACTGATGTCAGAAGAATATGAGTTTAAGAATAAGCGAGAATATGTGCAGTTCTCCAAAGATCATTAGAATTGGAAATTGCAATAGTGTTGCACAGTAATAGGAAGTGACATTTAGGAAGCGGATTCGCAGAGTTCCACCCACACCACAGCGGTTAATTATGTCATGGCGTAGGACGGTATATCGAGATAGGGTGTCGGTCCAGTGTGTCGAATTTTACAGAAGCAGAAATACAAGGTCTTATCTATAAATATTGGCTCAGAGAATGCTTCAGAATATCGATAAATGCTATGTTGTTGCTAATAGTATCATCACGACAAGAATATCTAAGTACAGGGTGTAAATAAATGAACGTGGGTTTTAAACCATTATAATGCAAAGTAAGCAATTGAGAAATCAACAACATATATTTTGAAACAAATGCAGATGAAATTACAACACATTTTCAATTGTTCCTCCAATTTGTTGTATAACCAAGTTTGTACGTTTGATCAAATTATTAACAGACTATCAATAATTTGAGTTGTTCGCTCAGCTTCTAAGAAATGTCTCTCACTTGAAGGAATATCATGCAGTGTATTTGTGGTTTCAAACTTTTCTGTCAAATGAGTAATTTTTTGATAGAGCAAAAGGATCCTGTTTTAAATTGTTCCTTGTTTTATAATCTCTTATCACTGCTGATGCACTCCCATGAATAATGGCGGAAAAATTACAGGGAACAAAATGGAGGAACAATTGAAAATTTGTTGTAATTTCATAAACCCCATTTCATACCTAATTGTTTCAAAATATATGTTGTTTGCACAATTGCTTACTTTGGACTATAATTGTTTTAAATTTGCGTTAATTTATTTTCACCTTATATTTAGTCAAAATCGTCAACTATTCTTTTTCTTTACTATTGTTGGTACAATACAAGGCCCAAGAGCCAAATGTAACAAAGTTCAACAGCCGTTCTTTTATGAACTGTCACACTGTGAAAGCAATTCCCTCGGGGATGCGTCCTGAACACTACAATTTTAAACTCTCCAGATATCGTTTGTCCTCATAATCTTCACTTCCTACCAGTCTTCTTTTACTCTCAATTCATCATAACTATTTTAAATCTATGCTGAGTAGCCCTTAACCCTTGCATTTACGGATAAAGTAAACCTTTGCTTAAACCTTTATAAAGCCATTTAAGGGTTACTAAATGTGGCTGTTGTAAGGGCGTACGGAGGGGGAGGAGAAAAGTGCCTATTATGAGAATAGGTGAGATATATAGTGGTTGGTCCTAAACTAAAAGAGGTTAAGATTGTAGTGATCGAGGTGAGTCCGTTAAAAAGAGGTTAAGATTGTAGTGATCTTAGGGGTCCGTTACACAATACAACAGTTCTGGGGTAGAAGAGTGGAACTTCCTCTTCATAAATGATATACGAAAGAAATGAGGATGAGATGACCCAGTGTACACAGCATGGCGGGTCGTAGCTGTGAAGGTTTAGGCTGTTAGAACGAAGGAATGTAGTTTGCCTGAACATCTGCCATGAAAAATAACGATAGAATAGCGGGAGACTAGAATGAAGAAATCACACTTGGTGGTCATGTGCAGCAAAAAGAAAAGAAAAAAAGGACGGTGATCAGCAAAGCGAAAAAGTCCGAGATGACAGTTACAAATTAGAGATGTCAACATTAAATAGATGCAAAAGTTTAAATATCTTATAATGTTTTAAGAGAGGCTGGAAAATGCGACCCCGAGATCCGAACACGTATTGGACTAACGAAAGAAGCATTCCAAAATCTAAGAAAGGAAATTTCCTTAGAAACAAAAATAAAAAGAGTGCTAGGTTGTCATGTGTTATCCATATGACAGTGAATTCTGGAAAATCACCCACCGATGAAAAAAACAATGATGGCAGCGAAGTATTGCTCTACAGAAGGATACTGATACTTCCAGAATAACAGAAAGAACACTTCTACCCAGATTCATGAAAAACCAGCCAGCTGAAATTCCTTGGATGCATAATGAAGAAGGAGAGTTTAGGGGAACTTGACACCCATAGGGCATATCATGAACATTGAAGACGGGGGAAGGTAAGCCAGCCACTTACTTGACGAGTTTGTGTGAATAGATAGCGGAACAGTAGTGGTAGCCTTAGCAAAAGGATTCTTTTTTCAGTGCACCTACATCGCAACTGAATGTGACACAAGGTCAATTTAATGCGGATGTAACGGCAATACCGCGGAAAAATTACTCAAGCCCCTTAGGCACTTCCGCTTTTTAGGGGACGTTTCTGGCTTTGGGTAATGAACCTAGCTCCCTCCCGCAGGAGAAGTACTGCCTGTGGGGATGGCCCCCATCCCCCGGTGGTTTGAAAAAAGGTATAAAAACTAGTAAGGGCCACAAGCTGCGGAGAGCGATGATTGGCCATATCCTGAAGGGACATGGCACACACAAGAAGACTGGTTAACTAGTCATCTCTCCCACTCATGATTGCTCATAAATACTTGTCAATGCTGTTTGATCGAAATTTAAATAAGCGTTTTCAATAAATAAAAAAAAAAAAAAAAAACGTTTCTTAGATCTTTTCAAGTGCGTGAGAAATCAGTGAGTAGTTTCTTTTAGCATGTATAATTAATGGTATTGTCAAATATAGTTGCTGTCCGCCAGGATAGCTCAGTGGTATTAACCAGGGCGTCATAAGGATCTACGGCTAAATCACAGGTCACTCAGAGTTCAAGGCTTACGAGAGGCTTAATTTTTTAACATCAACATTGTTCTCTTTTCTTAAGGGATAATCGATAAAACTGCTTCTTTTGCGAAAAACTTTCTTGGTTTTTCCTTATTTCACAACTTAAAATGACCTCTATATATACAATAGGATTTATATCAGGGTTTGACTTGGCCACAAGAGTTACTTTAAACCTTGATATGCCGACTATTTGAAAGTGTTTTTTGTATGTTATGAGAGGTGCGAATAATACTAGAGTTCCTTTCCTGTATTTATCAAATTGTATTTATATAGTTAAACTCTAACTGTATGTTAAAAGTTTAAAATATGTCGACATATCTAATACGTAATTTTTCAATTTGAAATATATTAAATGCTATTAAACATATCATAAAGGCGGAAATGACAACTAGAAAGGAAAAATTAAACGTTATTTTAAGTAGATACTCATATTTGAATAGACGCTCCATTTATTTATTAAAGGGTATATTCATTTATTTTCGTCTAGTGGTCTGAATATTCGAGAAATTAAAAAAAACAAAAAAAACACGCGCTCTCCGACAGGAATTGAACCTGCTTCACCCTTGGTAGGGCAAACCGGCGTTAGATACGATGTACTTATACCGACTCAATCACGAACGACATTTGTCAATCCAGAAAAGCTGAATAGTATTTTTAAGAGAAATCCTCAAAATTTCATATCTACTCAGCCTTGTATCCAAACGTAAACAAAGCAATTTCCAAAGAAAAGATAGACCTCAGATTAGAACTCTGTTTATTTTTTATTGCATTTTTCCCATTTTTCGAATAAGATGTTGTATATCGGGAGAAAAATTGTGGTTTTTCATAGATTAATTTATTTCTTACGTCTTATCAACTTTTAGCAGGTTTTTTAAATCAAGATAATATTTTCGACTTTAAACGTTTTTGGGAGCAGATAATGATTTACCCTATTAATTTAGCCATAGTTCGGGGTGATGAGGTGGAGTCATACCTTCCCCAAATGTATTTGCGCGTAAATGAATGTAATGAACTTGACTGAAATTGGAATACGGCTCTCTCCAATTTCCAATTCCGAGCCGTTATCAAAAGACACCATCTGCGCATCGAAGCTTATAGTACATGGTAATCTCAATCGGCCACCCATGTAGGTACTGACCAGGCTCGACGTTGCTTCGGTGATCGTACGAGAACCGATCAAGTTGTGGAACAAACTGTCCAAATTTCATGTTTTGTTGTTTTCAAGTGCTTTCGGCCGTCTCAGTCTTTATCATGAACTGAGTTTTTAGACAAGATTTTGTTGGCTGCATCTTGACATTTTTCGCAGTGCTGGAATTTGGATCAGTCAATAACCTTGGGAAAGGTATTAATCCTATTCTTCTCTCCCCCACCGGCTATGGATAAATAGTAGGACAGACCGTATTCTATAGCCTTCGATGGCACAGAAAGAAATGGCAACTTACTGCGGGAAAGGATCTGCCTCGTCAATCATGTATCAAAAGATACATGATTGCCTAATCGTGTATCACGCATGGCACATAACTGACTGACAATGACTTGTAAACTTTAATGCCTCCTAAACTAAACTGCTCTCATTTACCCACCACAGAGAACCCTCCCTGCCTCCCATCAGAATGGCTGATTCCCAACTCCAAAAGAGGGCCCGTTGCGCCGATATGAGGTGGAACAAATATGTAGACTCAATAGCTTCATCTACCGCAAGGAAAGTTGATTCTCTGTGTCGTGCCAGAAAGTTTTTCTCGTCTGAGTCCATCCTTCAAATCAACCATCCATCCTTGCATAGAATATTGCTGTCATATATGATCTAGTACCCCAGCTGTAACTCTCGAGGTCTTCGACAAAATCCAGAGACGGATATGCAATGCGATAGGTGATATGTGATCTGGCATCTAATCTACAGTTGCTTTCAAACAGACGTACTGTGTCTTCCCTCTTTATCTTCTATAATTATTTTCACGGCAACTGTTCCGACAAGTTGCTTTCTCTGGTTCATAGACTGCATGAATTTAAGCGAGGCTGGCATTGCAGTCACGCCCTTTCAACGTCGAAGCGGTTAAATATAACCGTATCTTCTACTCAAACAGCTACTTCTCTCTCACTTCCCGTCTATGGAACTCTCTTCCTCTTTCTTCCTTCCCTGATAATCTTCAAATATTCAAGTGTAATGTCAATCGAATTCTTCTAATACCTTGATCTTGTTCCCCGTTCTTCTCTTTATCCTCTCCCCAAACTGACCTCTTTACTCTTGTTCTTTACACTCTGTAACCCCTTGCGTGCTAGTGGCACTCCCGCCTTGCTTGGGGTGAAATGCTTAAAAACTGTGCAATAGTTAAAGCGAGCCAAACTGCAATGAAAAGACATATATCAAATATTTATATGCATTTTATACACTTATTAATCTTCCCTACACCTTTCAAGATATCGTCTCCTGTGGAGAAATAAATTTTCTTCAATAAGGATTGTTTCTCTTGTATAATAATGGTTTAGAGGAATTCTGAGTCTTTCCTTGTAGTAAGTTTTGGATAGCATTTCCTTGTTATCTTGAGAGGAAACTGATCACTTGTGAGATGAAATTCCTGAGGAAACCAGTGAATAAGACCAGGTGAGACATGATCAGGAATGAGGCAATAAGAGATATGGTAGGAGCAATACCAATCTCACAACACATCGAACGACAGAGGATCAAGTAGTTCGGACACCTCACTCGTATGCCTATCAATCAACCAGCCCTACGAGCATACATCATCGCGTACTCTGGCTGGAGAGCGAGAGGCAGACCAAGAACGACTAAGCGGCAGACACTCTCAGATCCCTCGAGATATCTCTCCTCCAGGCCACTCACCTTGCCGCTGACAGACGACTGTGTCTCCCCTCGACGCTTATCAGCACAGGCGGAAGGAAAAACTAAACTAAACTAAACCATTTCCTTGTTATCTACTAAGAGTTGTCATGGGATTATAGCTGTAGATTTGTGAAGCGACGATCGATAATTATCAGAGGACAAGTCAACTTACGAGAGAGTGTGGTGCACGTGTGACCAATGTAAGAATTTAATGCTGCTTTTGATTATTGGAGATGCAGTCTCTCAAAAGGCACGAAAATTCATTAGTAATATTGTTTTTGTATAGGAGGAATTTTGAGCTCTCCACTTATTAGTAATAATGAAGTTAAATATTTTAAACTTGTTATTCCCTCATTCTCCCAACCCCAGGTAGGTTCTCCGACGTGTCAGTCCAGAAGCACCTCCACGTATCGAGGTCTTCTATGAGTATAAGTAGCGAGATTGTATTCATTACCGGCTTGCTTGGCATATCGTGTAGCTTATTATATTGGTTTTGCACATTAATTTATTCATTAAAAATTCTGTTCTTGAGACACGGTGTCACCAAGACTCCTCACAACTCAAGTGCCTATTTGCAGAATTCTCGTAGAGTAAATGATAGCAGTTTTCTGGAGGTCTGCAATGTTGGTTTCAATTCCAATTCTCCCAAAGCATATTTTCAGTTTTCTAGGTAGTCTTCTAAGCGCACCGGCCACGAAAGGAATTAGTTCTATATTCATGTACGATAGAATAATGACCTTTTTTTATATAGTTCGATGCATCTGGTTACGATAGAATAAACTCAGTCACTTAAGTACGTGATACATGCTTGGGCGATCAATTCTCTTTCGATTTATGACTGACTAACCACAAGATTTTTCCGCTGTAGATTGCCATTTCTTTCTACAGTAGACTGGTTGTCAACCAAGGCTATAGAACCCAGTCTGTCATTCTATTAAACTCAGAAGGAAGAAGACGGGATAGTTTCATACCTTTCCCAAGGGTATTTGCGCGTAAGTAAATGTAACGAATTCGACTGGAATTCGAACTCGGCTCTTCGATTTCTCATTCCGAGCTGATATCCACAACATTTTTTTTTATTTATTTATATTAGAATAATTGATTGCTTGTGTTATTTTGTCTTTATTTTATGAGGGCTAATTTTATTTGCTCGTCAACGACATGGTTGAAGAAATTATTGTCGCTAAATGTTCTTTTTTTTGTTGCTTAGTTTCTTTTAATAAAATAAAATATACGAAAAAGAAATTATTTTGTTATGGTTAACCGTGGTTTTATAATTGCCTTTTTGATATCCGTATTGACCAAAAGTTATAAATTTAT
Organism: Acanthosepion pharaonis; assembly: GCA_903632075.3. Classification (NCBI taxonomy): domain Eukaryota; kingdom Metazoa; phylum Mollusca; class Cephalopoda; order Sepiida; family Sepiidae; genus Acanthosepion; species Acanthosepion pharaonis. Next base: position 693,174 of record CAHIKZ030001413.1, read on the forward strand.
GTTTGTGAGCTTTTTTTTTAAAATTATAGTGAAGTATTAAAATTATTAAAAAAAATATGTTTATATATTTTATAATTGTTTTATATTTGTGGGCTTTTTTTTTAAAATTATAGTGAAGTATTAAAATTATTAAAAAAATATGTTTATATATTTTATAATTTTTTTATGTTTGTGGGCTTTTTTAAAATTATTTTTAAAAATTATATTTTGAATTTTTTAAAATTAAAATAAAACTATTAAAAAAATATGTTTATATATTTTATAATTTTTATGTTTGTGGGCTTTTTTTAAAATTATAGTGAAGTATTAAAATTATTAAAAAAATATGTTTATATATTTTTATTTTTTTATGTTTGTGGGCTTTTTTTTAAAATTTTTTAAATTATAGTAAAAAAAAAAGTTTATATATTTTAAAATTATTAAAAAAAATATGTTTATATATTTTATAATTTTTTTTATTTTTGTGGGCTTTTTTTTTAAATTATAGTGAAGTATTAAAATTATTATAAAAAATATGCTTTTTTTAAATATTTTAAATTTTTTTTTCGCCCCGGCGTGGTCTTGCTCCTTGTAAATATTTTACACATGGCGTCACTTGGCTTTGATTAAATAAAATGCAAAGATGTAACAAACAAAATATTGTAAGCAAACTGACAGTACTTAGTAATAATTAAGGCAGTCGAAAGTACATGAAGAAAGAAAAAAATGGCGAAAACTTTGGCCACAATCCTGATGTAATTCAAAATTTGAAAAAAAAAAAAAAAACAATAAAGAAAATGTAGCAGAGATATTGTGACGTTTGAATTTAACAAAATTATTTTCAGTGCGACATTCATTTTGACATTTCACAGTTTTTTTTTTTCATTCGGTCCCGGGCAAGATATTATTATTTATTACCTTCGTTTTGTCACTGTGATCGCTTAATACTGAAGCAGCAGCAACAATTTAACAGAATTTTTGTCATTGTTTAAAATAATTACATAGGGTATCACGACTTAGATAAAGTGAATTTGCTCCATTCTGAAAATCCTAAAATATTTTACAATTCACGCTTTGCGTCCGTGTTTTTATTTGGTTGTTCGGAAAATAATGTCCGATTTTAGAATCATTCCTGAATTGATACATTTAAACAGTGTTTAACTCAGTGAAATTAGAGACCCTGGACAACTATACATTTACTACTGTAGGTGGTGTTGTTGTATAAGTAGAATTTTGGCTTACGATTCCCAACGCTCCATGGTTGACAATCTTGGAAGTAGTTTACTCTGATCTGCGCTGTGAATGCCGTGCGATCTAACACTGCTATCCCAATAATGAGCTGGTTTTTGGCGAGTGTCAATACTACCTTGCCGCTCGGAATCTGGGTCTATCGGTGAAGTCATTTGACCACTGTTAGCCTTACGTCCAACATGCACAGCTATTCTGCAATGAGACTATTCAGCCTCTCGAAACACCACAACCGAACCCTTCTGAAAATATTTAATTGAAAAAGGGGATATTGGAATTTTCGCCACAATGGAACCTCTATTCTAGCATGCTTTACCGTCTAAATGTCAGACACCGACGTTGCACTAGCATGACTGTTACTATGTCACAATATGGCGAAAGAATGAAAATATTAACGTTAGATCTATTACCTACACACATGTACATACTATTCAAAGTCTGGCTAGGAATTAGTATAAATAAAATTATTTTCAGAACAAAAGGCGGAAAATCTTGTCTAAACTTAATATATATATGTCATTAAACTTATCTTTCAAGCCATTGTTTGTAGGCTTGATCATAGTGTTTTTTTGTGAAAATGCGATAAAATTTCGCATAAACATATTATCTCTATGTCTTTTTAAGCTAATAGGTTATTATTTATAATTTAGACACGTGTCGGTGATTTGAAATGGATTTCACGCTGGCTGAACTGTATCGTTGATTGAATTTTGTTGTAGAACGATTACAAGCGTACTTTTTGTATTGTTATTGTCACACCGACTTTTTTGTTGTTATTCCCGGTGTTTCGGCCTGTGTCTTTCTTAGCGTCTTTGTTTAGCTTCTTTCTTCTATTTTTCCTACTTACATTCCACTTCAAGCTTTGTTTTGTCCGTAAATTCCCAGTCCACATTAGGAACAGATGATCCTTTTTCTGAAAACCATTGTCTTGCGTGTCGGTCAAACGAGTACAGGAAATATCTATAAATATTCTCTTATTCCTCCTCTCATTCTCTTTCTTTCTCTCTTTATATATATGTATGTGTGTTTGTGTGTGTATGCGCGCATGCGCACAGACATGTGTATTGATGGAGCTGTGTGTGTGTGTGTGTGTGTGTGTGTGTGTGACAGAAAGAATGTGAATGCTTGGGCGCGTATATACGTCTAAGTATGTATATGTCTATATGCAATTGTGTGTATTTTCATATTAGTGTATACATTTACCTAGGATGTTGTATATATATATATATATATATATATATATATATATATATATATATATATATATGAAATTGTGTGTATTTCCATATAAGTGTATATATTTGCCTAGGATATATATATATATATATATATATATATATATATATATATATATATATATATATATAAATATATGCATATATATATATATATATTTATATAAATATGTACTTGTGTGTGAGCGCGTGTGTGTCTGCGTGTGAATATACACACCTTTACATATATATGTGTGTATGTGTAGGTGTGAATATACACACATTTATACATATATATATATATATATGTTAAATTTATGCGTGTGTTACATGTGTATTCTCTTATTTCTGTGTCTAAACTAAATACATATATGTATGTATATGCGTATAGATATAGGTGTGAACATATGCACATTTGTAGGCATAAATGCATAGGTACACACACACACACACACACACATATATATATATATATATATATATATATATATATATATATATATATATATATATATATATATATTCGACTATACGCTGTGTGGCACCATCCATACCTGACGAGCTGAAAAGAAATATTCATAGATATATGATTTGTTTTTTACGGTTTATCAACCATTTAATAATTATTTAGGGCCGAAAAATATTTTGGGTCTTAAGAATAATTCTTTCTTTACATTCAAGCGATCTGGAAGAAGGAAAGAGAAAACGAAGAAGAAAGAAAGAAAAATAATACGAAAACAGGTCATAGGCGAGCACACACTGCACGGCTGACAGATAACAGGTGTCGAAAAATATTCAGGTCAAGCATCTGACCGAAATCCGCGGAAAATGGAAGTTGTTATCACTTGGTTGTCATCCAAGGGAAAAGAAGAAAAAAGAAGAAACGAAGTTTAGGGACAATGAAAATATTGATAAGTAACAAGTGGAAAGTGTGTCATTGGAATGATAGTAAAGGTCTAAGTGGGTGGGGAAGTGTATCTAAGGATATGAAGGCAAACCATTAATACGAAAACCCAGACAGTCTCCAGAATTAGAAACAGCCACACAAGATGATGTCGCTGAAAATTTTTTTTTGAGATAATAAAGATTTTTATTATCGGACCTTCGGGCGGAGGAAAATGAAATATTTTTATTTCGTTCAAAAACGCCAACGGGTCTGAGAAATCCCTTTCTTAGGTCATATCCAATTAGCGATAAACTGCTTGACAAATACCACGTGTTAAAAAGCCGAAGGTGTCATCTCAGTCACTCATGATAAGGGCGATTTAAATTAATATTTTTGTTTTTTTAAGCAAGGTGTTTCTTTCCCCAAAACAAAGCCACGGATTGTCCACGCCCGACTAAAGACGTCATTGGCTAAATAAGATCACATGACACGAAGGAGGAGGAAAGATACCCGACCAGGACCTCATTGGCCGAGAGCGGTCACGTGACGCACGAGGAGAATCGGTCGACGCCCCTGTCAGAAGTGTAAGTGTAAGGAGCCGATACGAAGAAGCGGGGAAGAGTGTATACGCCCCTCAGAGGCACAGTAAGGAAGTGGGAGTGAGAGTGAGTTACCGAAAATAGAAAATCCCTAACTAGAAATAAGAAGGGTGGATACGTATTTAGAATTATCGAAGAAACCCCTGGCGCCGACAGACCCACCCCAGTTTTGACTGCGTCAATAAAAGCGAAACCCCAACCGACAGAAATCAGTTTGAGCCGCGGACGGCGGGCCAGGTTCGTTCGCCCCTTTGCGGGCAAGAGAGGCCAGTTCGTTTGGCCTAAGTGAAGAAGTTCGTTCGACCCAAGCCGAAGTGAAGAAGTTCGTTCGACCCAAGCCGAAGAGAAGAAGTTAGTTCGCGCACCGATGGCGGAGATGAGTGACCAGTAATTCAGACTCTGAAGAGAAGAAGTTAGTTCGCGCACCGACGGCGGAGATGAGTGACCAGTAATTCAGACTCTGAAGAGAAGAAGTTAGTTCGCGCACCGACGGTGGAGATGAGTGACCAGTAATTCAGACTCTGAAGAGAAGAAGAGTTTGAGTTGAGCCGCGGACGGCGAAAGAGTTCAGCCGTGGACGGCAAGCAGAGATGAGCGCCCAGTGTTGAAACCGCGTCAAGATAGCTGACCAAGATTCACGCACACTTCTGGACTCTTAGTCAACCAAGAACAAGTAGTTTGAAGAGCGACTTAGAATCAGACCACAGAAATAAGTTTTTTTTCGACTTTCGTCCAAAGACACACCAAAACACAAATTTCTTAGAGAGCAGACAACTGGAAGCCTTAAAGTTGCCTAGTAAAAGCGTCGTGCCACAATCCACAGAACGGGTCGGGAAGTTGACATAGTCCTATGTACCGAGCAATTAGACATAAAAAGTTTGTTACCTTTTTCTTGATACGTTGGACCTTGTGAGTTTTTTATTTTATTTTCTTTTATACATAATTGTGTGTTATCACCCCGTTAGACTCAACTTGCATTACGGCCCCAACCCCTGTTTGATCTCGTCTGTCTAAGATCAATTCACAACGTGGGTAGGCAGACTGGAGATCAGTGCAGTTAGCCTGGTAACCAGGCGTTGGAAGCGGGTTGGGAACGGCGAGGCTGGTATCAATCTAACCAAAGGGTTAGAACGTCACGTTTGGAGCAGCGAGGAGCGAACAGCTGACGCCGCGGCAAAGACATCACAGTTGGTGCTGTCCGTGACCAGGATATCAGAGCCTGGGGAGCACGTGACGTCACAATTGGCGCCGCGACCGGGATCGAACGACACAGTCGACGCTGCGACCGGGGGACGACGTCACAGCTGTATTCGATGTATGAAGGTCAAGCAGCTACGTTCCTAAGAACCGATAGGCCAGACGCCAGCACATATGATTTGATTATAGTGGTGAAGGCTTTGTGCAGATCCAACCACACTTTTTGAAGGGCCGAATACTGAGACCTGGTGCACTACGTGCCACATGGTCCCCCAAACACACTCCGCAGGTTTTTAATTCAGAGTTGTCTATCTCCTAGACCAGTTGCCATCCAAGGCTATAGAAACCAGTTTGTCCTGCAATTTACCCATAGCTGGAGGGTTAAGAAGAGTATTAATACCTTTCCCAAAGGTAAAAGCACGTAATGTATGTATGTATGTATGTATATATGTATGTATGTATTTCTAGACATATTTAAATATTTATCTTCTACCCATAAGACCAAGGCCACCTGGCATTTCTTTTTCTTCCCATATTGGCGACTGTCCCGGATTTACCCATGGTGTTCTTCATTTTGTATTCTCGGAATAAATCTAGTTTTCAACAACCGTGACTAACTTTCCCGAGAATCACAATTTTCTGTGTCGAACAAGAAGAGTAACTTCGTTTGAAAGCTACTTGCCCAGTTCTTGTAATTTTCTCCCAGGCTTGTAAGCAAGTAGTTTTCAAAGGCGCTACAAAGATTTACCTATTATTGCGAAAAAAATGAAGACGCGGAAATTTCTCCACAAATCTAATCTGCGAGCCACTTAGGGCAGTGTGTTTAGTAGACTGATAAAATATGCTATTGTTTAACGAAGGATTTTCTTCTCCTGTTTTCTCAGACAATAAACCGATAAAATCCCCACCGATTTCAGATTCAGGACAACAAGCGAGTGTTTGGGATTTAGTCTGTGAAAAAAATGTTTCACTTTGCCTTCTTTCTGGTATTTTTCATATGAAGAGAAACATGACGCTTTCCCTTACGAGTTTCAGCATGTACTTCTTCACCTTTCTAATATTTTCTTTCTCTTTTTAGTAGTTAGTTATATATATATATATATATATATATATATATATATATATATATATATATTTTTTTTATATATATATATATATATATATATATATATATATATATATATATAATTTTAGTAGAAGTTATATATATATATATATATATATATATATACTTTTAGTAGAAGTTATATATATATATATATATATATATATAGATAGATAGATAGATAGATAGATAGATAGATAGAGAGAGAGAGAGAGAGAGAGAGAGACAAACAGACAGACAGAGAAAGAGACAGAGTAATATATAAACTCCTGTAGTTCACTGCTACTAACAAGCAGGGATTTTCTCTCCTGATGATGGCGAATAAAATAAAATATAGGATAAAATAAAAAATATTAATATACCACACAATGTCTGAAATTTTAATTTTTAACATTTTTTTTTTATATATATATATATATATATATATATATATATTGAACAATAAAAAATATTAAATTTAATTTTTAACATTTTTATTGTTCAGTATATATATATATATATATATATATATATATATATATATATAAGTTATGAAAAACTTGGTAATCCGTATGGGTAGTCCCAAGGAAGATGAAATCCTGAGGGCTCAATGTAAATTCAGAGCTAATAATTTAAGGAAAAACAGATTACTTTTAAGGTCCCAATAATAATTTTTTCCACTGGTGAAATAAATATTATAATGGAACCTTAAAGTGGTCTGTTTTTCTTTTAATATATATATATATATATATATATATATATATATTTGGCCAGCAATCCCTCTTTTATGCAAGTTTCAATAAAACGACTGACAAGGTTCTGCGATTAATTTTTTTATATAATTTTTCATGTGTTCTTATATCTTTTCTTTTTAGGATATATAATTTATAATTAATATACTGAAAATAAAAAAAAAAAAAAGATAAATTATTTGAACACATGAAAAATTATATAGAAAAGTAACCCACCTCAACTTGTCAGTAGTTTTAATTAAAAACACACACACACACACACACACACACACACACACACACACACACACACACACACACACATATATATATATATATATATATATATATATATATATAAATTTATATATATATATATATTCTGCCAAATAACATTTTTATTTATAGATCCATTTTCATATATAAGAAGGGAATAAAAAGATGATTTGAGAAATACAAGGAAATTGTACAGATATTAAAGACACGAAGATAGGCTCAGTTTTAAATCAAAATTTGATGCCCGGATTATCTAAACGTTAAAAGCTGAATAAAACAGGCTGAGTTTATTAAGCTATATGAAGAAGTTCGTTTTTGGACAGAAACCCATCACGAATTAGTTTTTCCATCTTGAACTTTCATTACTCCGTTTAGTCCAGTCTGGCACAAGTTTATAATTATGGAGTTCTCACTGATTATTGAATACATTATGGTAGTAATAATCTGTGATGCCTTCTTTCTAATCGCTACTCGGCACCGAAAAACTATCAACTAAGATTAGTTTAATTAAACACAAATCTCTTTGATACTCTCAATGAAAATGGATTGATTTGGGTTTTTACGGTTTATCACCCCTTTGTGGTTATTTAAAGCTGAAACATATTTTGGTTTTTAAGACTAAATCATTTTTTTTTTTTTTGCAAGTGAATAAATAATTTTTTGAAAATTCTATTATTTAACCCATAGAAAGTGCAAAACCTCCTACAGAAGTTAGCGAGGGAGAGCGAAAGAAAGGACTAACCATAAACTACAAGAAGACAGAATGTATGGTCATCAGTAAAAGGATGATCCCAAAATGCAATTTGCAGGTCGGGGGACACTAGAATCAAACATGTTCGGAAGTTTAAATATCTGGGAAGTGTTATGACGGACGACGGTAGGTGCGACGCTGAGATCCAAAGACGGATGCATTCGAAAAGGTTGGCAGAATACTGCGAGACAGGAGGATTTCTTTGGTGACAAAGAAAAGAGTACTGAGCAGCTACGTGACATCTGTCCTCCTATATGGTAGCGAATGTTGGACGGTATCGTCAAGGATGAAGAAGAGACACGAGGCGGCTGAGATGTGGTTCTACAGAAGGATGCTGAGGATATCATGGACCGAGCATGTGAGCAACGATGTGTTCTTGGAGAGCATGCAAACAAGGAGAAAGCTTTTGTTTAACATAAGGAATAGGCAGATGAAATTTCTGTGAAACGTGATGAGAAAGAAGGGCCTGGAGAATCTGATACTCACAGGACGAATAAAGGAAAGAAGAGACAGAGGAAAGCAGTGCATGTCGTACATGACTCGCTTGGGCAGGTGGATGGCGAAGCGTGGTCTGGGGGAGTTGGCAGAAGCACAAAACATGTTGAGAGCAACAAGGAATAGGAGGAAGGGGAGGGCCATGATCGCCTACATCCTGAAAGGAGACGGCACATTAAATTTAAAAGGAAATAATTGTTTAACCCATAGCTGGTGAGTAGATGGATTCATACGTTTCCCAGTAACGTGTAAGTGAATTTAACGAATTCTGTTGCCTCAATGAGGATTGAATTCAGCATATTCGCACAGTGGATAATGGGAAACAGGAGGTAACATGTCTTGGAGATCTCGTTTTTTAACCATTGTCGCACATCGAGTTGACCAGTTGATATTTGATGAACTTAATATCGTATGCCACTTAGTAACAGGTTTTTCACAAAGCTAGGATTGAACTCACAATAGTAGTATTCATTTTCTGAATTACTTACGGCAAGGCATCCAATATATTTATCAATTACTAATAAATATTAATCACTCCCCTTAGCCCTCAGAAATCATATTTCCCATAAGCGTACGCTTCTATATGTTTCAATCAATGGCGGCGAATTTTTATACGAGCAATTTTTTAAATATTGGATTTTTTTTTAAATTTTAGGCGAAAATCACTTGCGTCGTTGAAGCTGTTGTTTTTGTAATTACTTCTATTTTCCCTGTTTATTTATAAGATTTGGTGGAAGTAAATTGGTTAAAATTAAAATTCTTCCTGAACGAGCCGTAAAGTTCCCACCTCTCGCTGTACCTTTTCTAAGGTATACCTTGAAATTCTCGCTGTTTTGTTCTCGGTCTGGGAGAGTGAATATCGAATTCTACTGCTATTTGTGTACACCTGGGAAAAATATGTCCTTTGTGGTAAAAAAACGCATGCGTGGGACGTGCATTATTTAAAAAACAAACAAAAAGAAAATGAAAGAATAACAGTAGTGAGATCTCACGCTTATCACACACGCAAATAAATAAACAAAATCTAGGTAAATCACTCAGACCAAAATTAAAGATTATTTTTCCAGACGTTAAAACTAGGCTGGCTACAATTATTGTGTTTACTGAATGGTTTTTCGAAATAAGATTTGATTTATTGATTTTTTACGGCCTATCAACCTTTTACAATGTTATTTAAAGCCAGAAAATATTTTTGATTGTAAGAATTTTTTTGAAATAATAATGATTTTCGGTTAGGAGATCTCTTAATTAACCCATAGCTGGGGGAGAAGAGGTTATTTCATTACTTTCCCAACGGTATTTGTGCATACACCGAACATAACTGGCATTGGAACTCGGCTGTTCGATTTCATTTTCAAGCCGTTATCCATTACACCACCCGCATATCAAAGCTTACAACAGCTGGTATTCCCAAGCGGTCACCCATCTAGATACTGACCAGGCTCAACGTGGCCTAAATTTAGTGATTGCGCAAGAACTAATGGTTCAACGTGATGTAACTGTAAGCCTAAATAAGACTCGAACTAAAAACTTTAGAATCTTGTAGGGCAAAGATTACCCATTTACTTTGCTTAATTTTATGTTTATTTTTAAAGAAGTTTGGACCATCCTTGAGATGTGAATAAGTTCCATGTCGGTAAAGACCGTATTTCTATTCAGATATTTCCTCCCGAACATGTTTTCTCTATGGCATCTTTATAAGTATTGAAAAGGAATGAAACAATAAAAGACCTAAGCTGCCTTTTGTGAATTAGCCAAAGAGAATTACGATCTATTCAATATTTCCTCTTGCGAAGGTTTCTATATGCACAAGCAACGAAGAAATGCTGATATGCATTACTAAATTAATCAATGCGTTTTTCTATTTCGACGCAACTCTCTTTATCCAAATGGCTTTATTAATGCTTTTCTTCTTTAATCGAATTTACTCCAACCAAGGCAGTAAAGCCACTATGACACAAGGCTAATGAGTGTGAATGAATTAGAAAACAAAGCATTGAAATGAGCGAGAACAATAGAAGAGTAATCAAGAAGAGAGTGCATAAAGATTGACATTGCATTTAAATTTTCGAAGTTAGCTGGAAAGCAAGAAACCGGAAGTACGAAAAGTATGAGGAAGGCAACTGTTAGTAGATAACTTACGGTTACATCTACCCAATTTAATTGTGAATTGATGAGACCTTGTTGGCAATCTAGTACTGCGCTTAAATTCGTAAAGTTTAGCAAAGAGCGATATCTATTCGTAATTTCTTACAAAATGTGGCACAAGGCTAAAATGGGGAATGGAGAAAAAGGGTGGGTCTTCTACTGTCTTTACATTAAACTTAGCTAGCCACGATCACTGACACAATCATACCACAATATTCCTTAATCCAAAACAACAAAATTGGCTGATCTCCTAATTTTTTTTATATTTAAAAGCTATACATGTTAATTTTTTTTTAAATCTATTTATATGTGTATTGAGCACGTTTTTAATACAATTGTTTCCTGGTCTAATTCGAATCCATTAACTGACCATTAACTTTAATATTATTATTATTATTATTACTACTACTACTACTACTACTACTACTATTATATATCTTCTTACTTACAATTCTTACAACACAGGCCATAATGCCTCAATATCTCCATGAAAATTCTAACTAGTCTCCATGTGCACAATTCATGTCTTGGGGTTGGGATGACAATTGCCATAGCGAAGAGCGATTTTTTTTTTTTTGTAAATATTTAAAAATGTGTCACAAGGCCAAAATGGGGAATGGGGAAAAGGACGGTCTCCTTCTGTCTTAAATTTAAACTTAGCTAGCCACAAACACTGACCCGGACATACCACAATATTCCTTACATCAAAACAATGCATTCTAACTTACCTTTCTTACTACATTCACCATAATACCTCATGTCTCTATAAAAATCCGAACTAGTCTCCATATGTACAATTCATTGTCTGTTGGGGAGGAGGATAAAACAACAATTTCATAAACTAACCCCAATGAGTATTTACAATATGAAAACAAATCTATTTACAAGAAACTAAACAAAATAATTTTAGTAATAACACCCCCCCACACACACAATACCATAGCGAAGAGCGCATCCGAACAATTAGCGTGAAATTATTTATAAAAAAAGGCACAGGGAAGAGACATTACGGTGGTGGGAAAGTGACTGAAGCCGAGATGCTAGTTATGGTTAACAAGTTTAACAGAATCTTGCAGAGGACTACAAAACTGTAGCAAGTTCGAACTTGAAATGATTTGCATGACTCAGCTTTAAACCTTTTGGTCATTTCTTTCTATAGATCAGCCCATCTGTTGGGTTTTATTAGCGCAATGTTTAATAGGTTCCTCTTGCAATCCTGTTAACTAGTGGGCATGAATTTGCCCCTTTCATGCTATCCTACTCTTGCAGTCTTCTGCTGAACTTGTAAGGACACCTGTAGTCGAACATTCTTTCAACTCGGATATTGTAAGTGTATTTTAATCCTCGCTATCAAAGATCGGCAAAATTTGACAATCCTTGGCGGTGATGTTGATCGACACTAGGCGTCCTAAGGCTGTAGACGAAGTTTAATTTGCAGACATGTCTCATCAGGCGTCTCTATCGGAGTGCAACAGATGTTTGTGGAAGACATTTTTGTGAGCTTCATTCCCAATGGGTTCCTAATTCGGGTAAAAACAGAAAATTTGATTTAAGTTGCGTACGCATGCAGAAACATGAAGAAAAAACACACACACACACAAAACTACTTTTAAATGAGAGATCGGAAATTATGTTCCGTTGTATACTTATTAAAAAGTTCCTTTTCAGTTCATATGAAGTGAGATTAAAAGAAAGTATATATATATATATATATATATATATATATATATATATAAATATATATCACTTAATCCCTCACCGATATATTTCTAATGTACTTGCTTTTCCCCTTCTCCTTCTCCTTCTTCTCCTCCTCCTCCTCCTCACCTTTCTACTACACCTTAAGTCGTGCGCTTATTCATCTATTTATTTTCTATAAAATAAAGAATTTTTTATTTAAAAAAAAAATAGAGCGTTAAGTAACCAATCGACCGAAATCGCCTGAATATACCAAAAGGTTGAAACCAAGATAACGAAATTGGCTGATCCCCCCCTTTTTTTTAATACTTAAAATATCTACATGTTAATTTTTTATCTATTTATATGTGTATTGAGCACGTTTTTAATACTACTACTTCCTGGTCTAATTCAAATCCATTAACTTTACTATTATTATTATTACACACACATACACACATACATACATATATATATATATATATATATATATATATATATATATATATATATATATATATAAAGACATTTTATGTTTATACATTTTTATAGATACAAATATTTCAGTAAATGCTCCGTTTATAATAAACAGTATTAAACAACATTTACCGGCCTGAATGTCCGAGAAATTTTCAGACCGGTAAATGTTGTTTAATACTGTTTATTATAAACAGAGCATTTACTTAAATACTTGTATCTATAAAAAGAATGTACAAACATAAAAAAAATGTCTTAAAATAATTGTCGGACTTTCTCCTTTTCATAATGTGTGACATATATATATATATATATATATATATATATATATATATATATATATATATATATATATATATTTATATATTAATAGGGAAAACATTTTACGAAGAAAAAATGTTTAGAAAGTGTTTTAATCATCCACTTTAAATTTGCGTCTAGATTCTTACAACGTTTCACCTTTCTGGGTAGATTTTTAACAAAAAAGAAAAAGAATCTAAATGAAATCGGCTAGAATATATACCGTAAAACACATATTAAAAGCATAAATTATTTTAAATTTAAAATTCCCAGCATCTCTTTTTTCGTTAGTGCGCATGTGTAGTTGCATCAGCGTAAATATCAACTTAATCCGATGAAGTCCTGAAGGACGAAATGCGTCACGAAAAACCTTTTTTCCACTTTGTCAGTAAAAATGACTATAAATGAATAAAGACAAAAGGAAACCTTTTCTTAGCCGGCGTGTTTTGTCTTCTGATGGATCTTATCAAACCAAAGGTAAGGATTTTATTTTGCAACAAGTATTTATAAACAGAAGTAAAAAATATCATTAGTTTTAAGAATTTTTCAATTTAAGAACGCTTCAGGCTAACTGAAAGTCAAGGTAAACTATGGAGGATGCTAAGTGATGTCATTTAATGGCTAATAAACGAAAATGAGTAAATATTGTTATCGTTGTTGTTGCATGTTATTTTTATCATTTAATTATTATTTAGTTTAGTTTAGTTTGAAAACTAAATTAATGTGCTCCTCGTATTTTGTCAAAGATCTACTTTTCTAAAAGAATTACTCCCTTCCCAAGCCAACATATATTTTGTGATGTCAACGAACAGTCGTTGACGTTTTTTGTGATGCCAACGAATACTCACAGTATTTACATTAGTCGGACTATTGTCCTCATCTTTGTCGCCATATTTGTCACAACGTTTCGGCCGTTGTACGCTCCGGCCTTCTTCAGGTGGTTGGAATTTCGAACTGAACCCTTTATTTCGATCACTGGGGTAAGACTGTTCTAGTTCCACGGGCCATGTTTGATGGATGTCAGTTATCAGTTATCTCCTGCTAATTTTCCCTCTGAAAGTTCTCCACTGCCTTAACCAGGAATTGAACTCACCTTCTTTGGGTCTGTCACTGGATCTAACCAACGCCTTTATCGAAAACGTTGTGACAAATATGGCGACAAAGATGAGGACAATAGTCCGACTAATGTAAATACTGTATATAATACCTCATCTCAGAAATATAGACAGACTCCAACGAATACTCGTTGTCACTTTTGTAATGCTCGTTGTAGTAGAGACTTTGTAATCGCAGATACAATTTATAGTACGCCATTGAACAATACTGGTGTCAGACGCCTTCGAATATCACTCTCACTAATAGTACTTGCTCGATAATATTCGCTCGAAAATTAACCACCGTATAGTGATCTGAATAGTAGAGATACTATATTGAATAGAGTAGAGAATGGCGGTCTGTATAGTGATAGAGGATACAGTAGACATAGCGATCCGTATAGTATAGAGGATAGAATAGAAATTCGATCCGAATAGTAATGGGGAATAGACGAGAGATGCAGATCCATTAGACACAAGCTACCTTCCACATATGCATTTCCTCTATGGTCACGTGGTCTACTTAATTCAATAATGGGATCGCCTGTGTTTGCTCACTGTTCAAACTCAAGTGTCAGCAGCGACACTTTATTCCTATATAACAATATATGACTATAAACATTTTTTTTTAAATTAAAAGAAGACAGATTCAAAAACTTCCCTTATTTAAAATATATTAGTATATAAATATTTTAGAAGAATATTTTTGATTGTAAGAATATTTCTGAAGATAATAATGATTCACTGATACGAGCTTTCCAAATTAACCCACAACAACAACAACAACAGCATTTCTTATTTATAACGATTCAATTTCAAGTCGCTTCCTATTTCAGTTCAATTTCAAGTTATTTCACCGCTTATTTATTTCAATTTCATGTCACTTCGTATTTATTTCTGTTCATTTTCAGGATCCATGAAGATCGGCTGCACATGTCGCTAATGAAGAAAAAAACATAAAATGTGACGTGAATGTTTTCATTATAACAATCAGATGTTCCTTAAATGAGAGAGAGACTTGCCTGATCAGCAACAATGAATGAAACTGCGAATGAAATCAAGACACAAATTGGCTCATTCAATGTTGGTACAGGTGAATAAAGATTAAAATAACAAATAATAAGTCTTGGGATACTGTGGTCAGATAAAGCAAAAAAAAAAAAATCAACTTATTTGGGTCGGATGGAATCCAATAAGTTTGACAACGTCACGGTGAAGTGTACATGGGGAATGTTTCTTCCCAACAGTTTAGCCTAAAAGCGGAAACGTCATTGTCTGTAGTTTGGATTAAAATCCAAAGAAGAATATTTAATGTTATTCTTCCTGAGCTGACATCTTGTTTTCACTCACTTTCCTACCTCCTTAATGTGACTTCTCTGTGCCTTTTCTATAAACACTTTCATGCTAATTGATTTGATTAACTTTTTTTCTATGGTACCTAGACTTTATGAATTTAAGTATAGTACTAGATTGTCAGCAGCATCTCATCATTTTATAGTTGAAATGGCGAGATGTAACTATAAGTTCCATGTTAATAGATTCTTCTCTCACACTTCTGGCATATGGAACTCTCTTCCGGCTTCTTACTTCTCAATCAACTTTGATCTTCAAAAATTGAAATGCAATGTCATTCGTTTTCTGTCTTCTTAATTTTTGTTTTTTTTATTGTTCTCTTTCCTTAACAGTGTTTTTTTTTTATTCTTTCACACTCAGTAACCCCTTGCATCTTAGCAGCTTTATTGTCTTGCTCCTGATGAAATGATTTTAAAAAATATTGCATGAACTCTAATCACACTGGTGAGCCGAATTCATCGGCGTAATCACGAATCCGTTAAAATATTGAAAAAAAAAAAAAAAAGCTTTGCATGTTAATGATCCAAAACATTCCGCTCTGAAATCAAGAGTTTCTGAAAAAAAAAATCTAGATTGGCCTCTTGTGACACCGGATGTATTCTAAAACGGAATATAGAAAAAATGGCGACCACCCAGGAAGAGTGAAATGTAAGCCTAATATCAGAGTGGAAAACACAAACACCCTAGTGATTGTTTATGCAATTCTAGTGAGGTCAATGTCATCAAGATTACAAATTAAGAAGAATAACGGCTAAATCACTAAATAACTTCTTTCGTGGTGGAGTACATCTTCATAATTATTATTACAGAATTTTGATAATGTTGAGTTTATTTTGAATATACTTTATTCATTTCGATCCTTTGTTCATCCCTTTATTATTTTCATACATACTACGTTTTGGCCAAGTACACCCTGGCCGTTATCAGGTGTCCATTGTTTGGAGGATAAAGCAAAGCCTACGCTCAGTGGTAACAGGGCGAGAATGAGAATAGTATGACCCCACAGATTCAATAAAGGATTCAGTTCGAGATTCCTGTAAGGTTACACGGATTGACAGATAAGAAAGGCATGTATAATAACCACAGTGAGGGCATGAATGTAAATAATAATTTAGTTAATAGCAAATTTATTTTGAAAACATTGACTTGCATAATAAAATTTTATACAATTTGTGCCTGATATTTGGTAGTTTTAGGTTAGTTTCCCAAAGCCATGGTACACTATTACAGATTTCGTTAACTACTACTCCAGGGCGAAGCGACAATATCTCAATATATATATATGTATATATATATATATATATATATAAATCCGTGGTAAGTAATACAATTGAATCCTAGTAATATAAAATATTAAAACTGATCCACGGAAGAGAGCTCAATGTATTTTATAATTACAGAGCATATATAAATTACATGTCGATAAAACTCACTATCTTATATGTTATATGGCCATTTCACCCAGAACGGGCTTGTCAACACCAAGGAGTTAAGTACCTTCTTGGTGTTGACAACCTGTTCTGGGTGAAAGGACTATATATCATAAGAGTTACTGAGTTTTATCTACACGTAATTTATACATATATATATATATATATATATATATATATGTGTGTGTGTGTGTGTGTGTGTGTGTGTGTGTGTGTGTGTGTGTGTGTGTGTGTGTGTGTGTGTGTGTGTAATTTTTGACTGCATCTACAAACATCCGCCAGTCACCTCTTCCCAAATTTCGACCAGCAACTCTTACCTAGCCTATACTACAAAAAGCCCCATTCTAAGATCATAATGGTAGCACCTACATCCAAACTAATGGAGTCACTATGTCCCATGTTGAAAACAAATTGTTCTAAGCAAACGACAAACCAGAAATCAGTTTTGTTTGGGTAAAAAATAAGGACTAAATTATAAATCTAAAATTAACTTCCAAAAATAAATTCCGTACTAATATTTACATATGAACTCATGGTCAATAACAAAATCCCTTTCCTTGATATAGTACTAAAATGCAAAGTATTTACCACCTACCCGTATAAAAATTCACCAGTACGAACTCTTGCCTTCTAAACTAAGATAGCCATGAAAGTTATAAAAAAAAACTTCCTAAATAGAGCACACCTAAATTCTTCTTCCCAGAAAATATTTCTGAGCGAACTAAAAAAACATAAAACAAACATTAGTTAACAATAATTTTCCCAACTACATCATCGATAAACATATAAAATTATTTATACAAAAAATACATGGCACCAGTATTAAAAATACCAAAACAAATAGCATATCAACATATTTTACTGGAAGCAGATGTGCAATAATTACATGAAGAATGAATTGGCCATTCGACGAATCATTAAACACCATATTTTAGCCGTAAAACTCGAAAACAGGTACAACTTATAATATATAACAGAAAATGGAAAACCGCCAATCTCGTCGTCACTAAAAAAAATACGCCTATTAAATCTAAACTAGCGATGACCAATATTGTGCATCAGTTTAACTGCCTAGTATATAGTGTTTCTTATCATAAATCAATTAGCTATATCGGTCATACCACTACCTCCGACTGACTCTCCACGTGTCACTTATCAATCTAAAGTGCCATAAAGGGGCATTTAACCTACCAAAATGTACAAGATCCCATAAGAAAAATTCTGATTGATAACACGATCATCCTTCATAGGTCCCGTAATCGAAGGCGTCTCGCTACCGAATGCCCGCTACATAAAATATCTGGCACCCAATATTAATGTCTCCTTATATAGCAACGGAAAAATTTTGTGTTTGTTTTTTTTAACAGAAAAACACCAACTCGAATTCCAGCCACGTTCCTTTCACGGGGCTCAGAATAAACGCTACTACTATATAGGCATCACCAAATTACAAAAGAGGCAAACAAGAAAAGAATTTAACAACACTTAGAAACAAACTCATTGAAAATGGCTAAAGAAGTAGCCGAAAGCGCTTGGGACAATAGACGCTACGGACACTTTTTACACTCCCTTGCACCCAACGAATGGGAAAATGTATGAATATTAGAAAATTTAAATAAAAAATTAATCAAATTTTCTTTGTCATATTCTGTGAAGCATGTTTAAAAGAAAGGTTGCTGCCAAATATATATACCTGGTGTAACAGCAGAATTGTCCGACTGTTAGATTAAGCTTTTAACCTTTGATGATTAAAGATATTTTACTGGAATTCTCTGAGATTTTTATAACACTACTGGACTCTACTATGAGCAACAAGAATGTATAATTAATTTCCAAGCATAACAGAAGAATCGTGATGAAATCGATCATAAACGAAAATGACATGTTCATTATTAATTAATCATAGCTAAGGATCGGGAGCTCATGAACGATTGAAATAAAGTTCAAATATATATATATATATATATATATATATATATATTCTAGAATCATTTTCCAACTTATTCAAGATGTTCCTCGCCCTCTCTAACCTTCTAACTAAATATTTGTCTATATTTTTGTCCTAGAGTATCAAGGTGCCCCAGAGATTTCACATACATTGAATCAATTGCTTCGTCCACCGCAAGGAAAGTTGGCTCCCTGTGCCGCGCCAGGAAAATTTTTCTCCCCGGAATCGATCCTCCAGATCTACAAATCAACAATTCGCCCTTGGATAGAGTATTGCTGCCATATATGGTCTGAATCCCCTTGTTTGCCTCGGGGTTCTTGATAGGCTCCAGAGGCGGATATGCAATATAATTGGCCCTGTTCTGGCATCTCGTTTACAGTCACATTCTCACAGACGCGCCGTCGCCTCTCTCTGTCTGTTCTACAAATACTTTCATGGCAATTGCTCCTAGGAGCTGCATTCGCTGGTTCCCTGACTTCATGAGTTCAAGCGCCCTACGAGGCTGGCATCCCGCTCTCACCCTTTCACTATCGAAACTACTAAATGTAGCCGTCTCTTCTACTCCAATAGCTTCATGTCTCGCACCTCTCGCCTGTGGAACTCCCTTCCCTATTCCAGTTTCCCTGAGAGCTATAATCTCCAGCTATTCAAATGTAATGTCAATCGACATCTCCAGTTGCCTTGATCTATCCACTACCTTTCTCCTCATCCTTTCTTCTATCACTCCTATCTGATCTTGCTCCAAATCTTCTGTAACCCCTTGCGTCCTAGTGGCTTCTCGCCTTGCTTGGGGTGAAAACGCTTAAAAAAAATTTCCAGTCATTTTTCACTACTCTTTGAAATGTCAAGGTTGAAACTCCCTTCTCACGTGCCAAACGTCTTAGGGATTCAGTTGGATCTTTTCTAATTGATTACTTTAACTCTAAGTTAAAACGATGATCTATTTTACTGTTGTGATCTTCTGATCCAGATTTCCTCTCTACTGTTCTCTTTTTTTTTTTTTTTAATTATTCACAGTTCCCTTGATGGTTCTTCAATGGATTTGAGTATGAATGTTAGTACCATAACTGACGGCCTGAATGTCTTTTTCCTCTCGCCATTGCTCATTTGGGAAGACAGTGGAGCTGACGCAAAACGATTTAAACCTGTCCTCTTTCTATCTGTATATTCTGGATAATTCAAAGGGTTTTTCAGTGATTCTTACGACAAATGGCTTTAAGAAAATCTTATCTGAAAACTGGGAAAAAAGAAACTCAATTTGCTTAGTGTTTTTTTTTTACATATTAAACATGTAGAATGGCCAAATATAGTGTTACACGATTTGGATAATTTTGCTTTTACACTATATATATATATATATATATATATATATATATATATATATATATATATATGTGTGTGTGTGTGTGTGTGTGTGTGTGTGTGTGTATATATATATATATATATATATATATGTCTGTGAGTGTGTGTGATTTTTATATACATGTACGCATGTAATAAAATGTGCAAAAGCGACTGATGATTTCTCTCGGGAAATTGTTTATTATCGGTCAAATTACGACAACAGAACCCACCTAGGCCTTATCACAACAGATGGTCAATGTCTTTCCCATCCGTGGATAAATGTCGATTTCAGGCTTTAAGGGCGTCAAAACAAATGGGCGATTTTATATTTTCTTTGTCGACAATTTATATTTCAGTAAAGCACCACGCGGTATAGGGTAAGAAAAAGAAAATATTGGGTCGAAATAAAATTTCGCAGCATTTCTTAAGTGAATTTCGTAGGCACTATTTCGATATTTGATATAAAGATTTATTAAACCACGTATGTGCCATTTTCTTCCACTATCGCTATCTTGGGTCCAGATTCATGATTCTATACTTACAGAACTTGGAATCTTCCTGGCTGATGAACTGCTGTTTTTATAACCTTACAAAGAATTGGAGTTCTTTCCATTGAGAGAATTTTTGTTAGGATCAAAATAATGTTAAAATCCAATGGTATAAAGACATGTAGACTCTCCCACCGATTTCTACGGGGTCTGCAAATAGACGTAAGGTGTGACAACGAAATTCTTTCGATTGACCAATTGTCAACATCTGATTTTGCTGAAGAAGCTCATGATGCACAAGAACCTTTCAAGATCGATTTTTTCGAGTAGGCAATGGTGGGTTATTTAATTTTTCCCTGGACTTTTTCGCTCCACATTGCTGTAAACAATTCATTTTTCATGGCCTGTGCTTGTGTTTTTCAAAAATATGTTGTTTTTGTTGCGTTTGAACAGAGAATCTCAGATGGAAATGCGGTCCATTATACTATTCACAATTAAATCTTTAGGCGGCAAAACAACACAATGATTCACATATCTACGTGTTTTCTTATGCATGTAGGATATCTCTGCGATGTACCGTGTCCTGTGAGTGGGATTATATTTAATCAGCTTTCAATTTTATCATCAACGACTACAGTGATACACGCTTAGACGATCACGAATTTTTCGATACATGACTGACGAGGCAGATTTTTTTCCCGCAGTAGGTTGTCATTTCTTTCTGCGGTAGACCAGTTGCTATACAACGCTATAGAACCCGGTCTGTCTTACTATTTAACCATAGCTGGAGGTGGGGAGAGGAAGAGGATTCATACCTTTCCCAATGTAATGGATTCGACTGGAATTCGAAATCGGCTCTCTGATTCTTCAATCCGAGCCGCTATCCATTACTCCACAGTACTGGAACGTTTCTCGGCCTCCCAGATCAGAATTTCTACATTTGAAACTAGTGAACTACATACAAACATCCTCTCATCCATGGTACCATATCCATAAAGATTTCCTGCTTTTGGTCATTACAATGACTGGAGGTCTACTGGAACAGGTTCGGTCTTTCAGATCAAAATTTCCAAAATTTTTCGAAAGAAGCGAACCGCTTATGAATAATATAATCAACTATAGTACCATTTCCATAAACGGTATATATATATATATATATATATATATATGTGTGTGTGTGTGTGTGTGTGTGTGTGTGTGTATGTGTGTGTGTGTGTTTGTGTATATATATATATAATATATATATATATGTGTGTGTGTGTATGTGTGTTTTTGTGTATATATATATATATATATATATATATATATATATATATATATATATATATATATATGTGTGTGTGTGTGTGTGAGTGTGTGTGTGTATCTTCTTTACTGTTTGTACAACGATCTTATTTTTCTTTCAGGAAATTAAAGAACCCCAAAAAGTAAAAATGCATCATATTTTCCACCGTTAACTTAAAAATATTAAAAATTCACAATCGACGAATAAATAGTATAGAAAGACGTTTTGAAATGTCATCAATTAGAATATGTATATATATGTAAAAAAAAAAAAACAAGCTCCCTGTGAAACGAACTCATTTCTTCAAAGGTCACCTCTTGAAAAACGCTACGAATATTTGTTCCAACCCAATATGTAAGTATATTCAGGGTGTCCAAAAAACGTACACACACTTTAAATAATTATAGAGTCAATGGTTATTAAAATCCATTCCATTTTCAAACTTTAATAGAATCTACAGACGTTATTTTATTGTTTTTTCAGCGCCTGTTTTTAAACTGACGTCCGCCTAAATCCAGGTACTGCTGACAACTCTAAGCAGTGAATCGCAAACATTTCGTTTGGTATTTTGGTGCATTCTCGTTCAATAACTGCTCTCAATTCAGCGATTGTTGCAGGTTTCAGAGCGTAGACTTTTGTCTTAAGTATCTCCATAAAATGTGGTGTGAAGTCTGTTGAATGCGGAGGATATTCTACGAAACCCCTTCGTCCAATCCACCTCTTTGTTAAGATCTCATCAAAGTAGGATCTAACATCGTGATAGTAGTGTGGGGTCTCCCATTTGCTGAAAATAAAACTCCTCATCTTCAGATTACTCTCTAGCGCTTGCCATAACAGATTATTGCAGCAAATTCAAGTAAACGGGTTCTTAATTATCTAATATTCTTCTCAAATATGTCAAGATTTTCTTTACTCTGATAATACTTTACTGAATAGGTAATCAGTCCGATTTTCTAAATCCTTCTTAAATAAAGGCTACTACGAAACTTTTTAATATTCTTGCCTAAATTATTTTATTGTTGTACCCGTGGCTTCAATTATTATAAGTGTAAATTATTATAATTATAGTTATACATTTTTATTTTCAATTTCAAGAAGTGTATATTTATTTCGTCATATTCTTTAAAAGATACAGGGTGTTCCAGAAGTCTTGGGAAATTCCTCACGTCTGCGGAACTATGAATGGTAAAAGGATGAAACTGGTATCATTTTAAAGCTAAATTCATTACGTTTTTCGTAATGCTTATGAGTTTTTTCATATTTTTTCAGGAAAGCGTGTTGCGTCTTTGAATTTGCAAAAACTGAATCATGGACACTTGTTCAACGTGCATTTCGCAAAAAATTCCTGAAAGAAGCACCAGAAAGGAAGTTCATATTGAGATGGTTTGTTAAATTTATGAGGGATGGGTGTTTGTGCCCAGCTAAGAGAACGGGACGCCCCTCAACTTCAGAGGATATGGATGAGCGAGTTCGAACTGCCTTTGAGTGGATCCCCCGTAAATCAATCAGAAGAACCAGTAAGGAGCTTCAGCTTCCTGCAACAACTGTTTGGCATGTCTTAAAAAGATGACTGCACATAACACCTTAAAAGCTACAGTTAACCCAACAGTTGCAGGACACTGATAAACCAGCTCACCGTGATCTATCATTGAATTGCAAGATGGAAGTTGGAAGATGACGGATCTGATGTGTGTCGTGTGACCAACGGTGCTCACATTGAGCATCTTTGAACATTCCATGTAAAATTTTGGATTAAATTCTTTCAGAATATTTCAGGCGTATTTTTATATCCTTAATAGTTTTCGAGATATTCAATGTCAAAAGACTTTTGGAATACCCTGTGTATTGGGTTAGGGCATATTTATCAGGCGTTTTTGTAGGAGAGTTATTTGTTAATAAAAAATGCTGTTTAATTTACTTTGTTAATAAAAATAATATTTTGTTGTCAGGTTATAAAAATTTGTGTCGATAATTATACTCATTTAAAAATATTATTGTTGAATTGTTATGTTTCTTTTTCATAATAAATATTGTTTAAAAATGCCTGATAATTATACACCAACACAGTAGTTTTATCTGATGGCCTTACCATATCTATGAGAATTCATTTTTAGTTTGGGGTCTTTAATCACAGTGCCCATTAGCATTTATATGAATATAGTATATATACTATCAGTGTGAATGGTAAAATTCAAAAGAATAGTAATTCTCATGGCTTTCAGTGGCTGTTTCAGTATGATGTTCAAACCAATTTTCGCTTATTTATGTGTGTAATATCGCGGCATATGGCGATTGTACGAAGAAATCAGCAGCTGAATTGACAAGATCAGGATTTTCAAGAGAAATGTCATGTGTGTGCTTCCTTATACATGGGACTGCTGAAAATATCTCAGCAGGATACTAAAAGACTTCTGGTCCCGAACAATCTCCACTGAAAGCCTTAGATACAAGATCGGTTTAGAGACGAGAGACGTCGTTGGAGAAAGAACTGACACGTCTACAGAATGGCCCAAAACTCACTATCTAGGAGAGCCCTTGATTGAACACCGCAAGACCTGACATAGAACGGTGCAATGAGCGTTCAGAGGCGCACGACTCCCAACACAGCAGCTGGCATACAAATGTGACTTTCCTTCGTTATCGCCTCAAGTTCCAATCGGAATGGAATGGATTGACTGACTGACTCATGTACCACATTCTTTAATTTTCCATTTCAAGGTCTTTCTGTTTTGATAGTATTTTTTTATGATCTTCAAAGTTACATTACATTCTACAGGAATTGCCATATCAAATAAGAAAGCAGAGTCTGTTTTTGTGATCTTTGATCACTATGTCTGGGGGGTTAAATTTTATTGTTCTGTCAGTGTGTATTGCAAAATCTCATAAAATGGTTCCAGGTTCTGTGTGTGTAACCGACTCTGGGTGTTGTTCGTACCAAAAATTTTGCAGTTTCTTTCCCATAAAAGTTCCAGATTTTTCACTGCCCACGCTGTAAATTTGAGCTCCATATTCGGTGAATGCAACCAGCGGGCAACCTGATATCAGATGGTCGGTTGTTTCGGGATGTTTCTCACAGAATCTATTATTATTATTATTATTATTATTATTATTATTATTTCCTTTCATTTCTGACGTTTACACATTTCTTTCCGGGTCCCGCCCAGGAACCTAAGGTTAGAAATAGCATCATGACACTTTCCACTGACAAAAAAAAATCACATAGATAAAGCCCTTCGTAAAGTGTGGGCTGTACTTGTCAGAACAATTTTTTGTATCTCTTTGAGGCATGGACTTCCAGGAAACCCTTCGATTAGTCTATTGGAATCTTTTCTAACTATTCCTAGGGTTCTAACTACAACAGGGATTGTTGATCTTCCCATATGACACATTTTCGAGATTTCTATTTCAAGGTCCTTGTATTTTGACAGCTTTTTGAATATTTTCAAAGATATATTGCAGTCAGCAGGGACTGTCATATGAATAAGGAGGCACCGTTTTTGTTTGTGGTCTTTAATAACAATATCTTGGATGTTTTGGATAGACATGTCTCAGATCCTACCCATGTTTAGAAACTCTTTTCTTAGAACATGAGCTGTTCCGAGAAGCGCTACCATATACGCACTCCCAAGAACAGGTAACCTGAAAGTGTCTTGCGAGACTGAGAGATTCTTGGAGATAGTTCCGAATAGGACAATTTGAGATGGTGCTTCGTAGATTTCTCGACTTTGTTCTCCAAGCGCTTGTCAGTCAAGATGGTCGTATCCAACATGAATTTTACTTGCTTATACTATTATTAATATTATTATTATTAGAAATTTTTTCTGGTGTGTACACATTTCCTTCCGGGTCCTGCCCAGAGACCTAATGTTAGAAATGGCATCATGACATTTTCCACTGACCAAAAAAATAAATAAATAAATAAAATAAAATAAATTGAAAAAAAAACAAAAAACAAAAGAACCAACATATTTTACATAGCCCTTCGTAAGGTGTGGGCTGTACTCGTGAGAACAATTTTTTGTATTTCTTTAAGGCATGGACTTCCAGGAATTCATTCAATTAGTCTACGAAATCTTTTCCAACCAATTCGAGGGCTCCAACTACAGCAGGGATTGTTCATATTCTCATGTGCCACATTTTTGAGATTTCGATTTCAAGATCCTTGTATTTTGATAGCTTTTTGAAGATCTTCAAAGATACATTACGGTCTGTAAGGAGTGCCATATCAATAAGGAGGCACATTCTTTGTTTGCCGTCTCTAATAAGAATGTCTGGGCGGTGAGCTTTGATTATTCTGTCTGTATATAGTGTATAGTTCCATAAAAGTGTTTCATCTCCTATCTCCGTAACCGGGTCTGAGTGGTGTTCATACCAATTTCTTTTAGTTTCCTTCCCATAGATGTTGCAGATTATCCAGTGCAGATATTAGCCCACTCTGTCATAGCGGGTTTTATATTAAGTGGGTGCCAATACCGTGCAACCATCAGGTTGGACGGTATTGGCAAGAAGAACAATAGGATATTTATCACGGAATCTGCATTTGGGGTTAGCACAATATTTTAGTAAGAGTGCTTGATAATTTCTAGTTAACAAGCATTGGTCCTGTGCAGCAAAGATAAAACCTTGAGTCTCCTGCATTATGTAGCCACTGATTTATTATTATTGTTTTTATTTTCTTTGATTTCTGGCGTTTACACATTTCTTTCCGGGTCCCGCCGAGGGACCTAAGGTTAGAAATGGCGTCATGACACATTCCACTGACAAAAAAAAAAAAAAAATTAGATAGATAAAGCCCTTCGTAAGGCGTGGGCTGTACTTGTCAGAACAATTTTTTCTATCTCCTTGAGGCATGGACTTCCAGGAATCCATTCAATTAGTCTACTGCAATCTTTTCCAACCAGTCCTAGGGCTCCAACTACAACAGGGATTGTTGATGTTCCCATATGCCACATTTTCGCGATTTCTATTTCAAGGTCCTTGTACTTTGACAACTTTTTGAATATCTTCAAAGATACATTGCAGTCGGCAGGGACTGCCATATCAATAAGCAGGCACCGTTTTTGTTTGTGGTCTTTAATAACAATATTATTATTATTATTATTATTATTATTATTATTTTCTTTGATTTCTGGCGTTTACATATTTCTTTCCGGGTCCCGCCCAGGGACCTAAGGTTAGAAATGGCATCATGACACTTTCCACTGACAAAAAAAAAAAAATTACATAGATAAAATCCTTCGTAAGGTGTGGGCTGTACTTGTCAGAACAATTTTCTGTATCTCCTTGAGGCATGGACTTCCAGGTATCCCTTCAATTAGTCTACTGCAATCTTTTCCAACCAGTCCTAGGGCTCCAACTACAACAGGGATTGTTGATGTTCCCATGTGCCACATTTTCGAGGTTTCTAGATTTCTATTTCAAGGTCTTATTATTATTATTATTATTTTCTTTAGTCGCTGAGTAGTGAAAAGGAATTTGCATGTCTTGTAGGGCAACGATCCTCAATTTACCCTGATAAACATAGATAGTAATATTAGCATTTATTTGAGGAAAATCTCAGTAAAATAGAATTTAGTGTTTTCTGCCATATATCAGGGGAAATGTGCAAAGTATGATTTAGCAGCATTTACCTAAGTTACTCTTTCATTTCTACTCTCCGCCTTCATTAAACAATAAAACTTGGGCAAATCACTCTCATTCACCCATCTACTGTGATTCAACGATTCACATAAATAAAGCAAAAATGACAACAAGTAAAGAACATGCATTCCGACAATAAACGACAATTTACAAATCCATAATTTTCGCTGCTGACTGCCGCTTCACCAGGCATCTGGATTTTCTGATAATTGAATCATTTCTAGATAAAAAAAAAAAAAATGTCGGAATGGCTTCGATCAGAAAAGGGAGATAATTCTTTTTTCTTTACTGTTTTAGTTTTAGTGTTTCTATTATCAAGCAGCTTTCTCCTGGTAGGAACCTCTGTTGACGATGAAGGCAGGATAATTGGATGTTCCAAATGGACAGTTTATGTTCAAGAACTGACACTTTGTCCTTCTGGGCTGATCCCCGGATTACTAATTATATACGAGCAATTATAGAAACATATACACAACCGCGCATATTGTCACAGAAAAATACAGATGAACTTACACAGAAAAAAATGTACGTATGCGTTATATGCAAGCACAAAGGGACGAAGACACATTCATAAAATGTAACATTCATAAGTAACATTTATCATCAGTGATTATGCATTAATATATATATATATATATATATATATACACATTTATATATATATATATATATATATATATATATATATATATATATATATATATATATATATATTTACTCATAAAAGCAAATATTAATTTAAAGATGAAAGAATCATAATGACTATGATGATGATAGTAAAAGTTGACATTG
This sequence comes from Acanthosepion pharaonis, assembly GCA_903632075.3. Classification (NCBI taxonomy): domain Eukaryota; kingdom Metazoa; phylum Mollusca; class Cephalopoda; order Sepiida; family Sepiidae; genus Acanthosepion; species Acanthosepion pharaonis. The sequence goes on from CAHIKZ030001413.1 coordinate 721,610, forward strand.
AGAAAGGTACTGAAACGCAGAGGAGGCGTTATTATCGACATGGAATTCTCATTTCAGGAATAATAATAATAATAGCAACAATAATAATAATAGTAATAATAATCATAGTAGTAGTAGAAGTAGTAGTAGTAGTAGTTGATAAATGTACTAGAGAGATGGAGAGGCTTAGAAATACCAACGCAGAATCCTAATTTTGATAATGATAATAATAATAGAATAGGGATATAGAGAAAGTGCTGGAGTCCTGAGAAGCAACACATAATTTTAATTTCGATAATAAATAACAATAATAAAAATAACAGATATGTAATATATGATAGATATTGAAAAAGCTGCTGGAACGCCGGGGAGGTTTCGAAATAGCAACACAGAACTGTAATCGAGATAATAATAATAAAAGTAATAGAAAATTATATTGTGAAATGTGCTGTAGGGCTGAAGTGGTTGAGAAATACCAGCACAGAATTCAAATTCGATAATAATAATATTAATAATAATAATAATAATAATAATAATAATAATGTTGTGGATTCCGAGTTGAAATCCGGTACCAATAAATAACAAATGCCAGGAATGAATATAGGAAAATAATGTATTAACGTAATAATACAAACTGGTAAAGCAGGTTAGTAGTTCCAGGAATACGGGTTAGTAGCAAAATATATATACAGTCTTTGGTATTGAAGTATCGCTGTCTGACTTCTTACTGAGTCTACGTGCTCGCTCACTGTGACTCCTACAGCGCTGTTACCTCACTCTCACTCTTCCGGTTGCCTACAACCTTTTACTCTGTCACTCTGTCACTCTGGACTCGACTCTTCGGTCTTGCTCTCGGGTCTTCACGTAGCCGTAGTATGTGTATATACTGGTCCATTTGTGTAAAATGGGGAGAACCTCTCAACAAATAATAATCAGTCTCCCCTGTTGTATTAAATTTCCTTAAGCACAGCATTGGAATGTGGAACACCAAACTATACCTTAGTCACACCAGAGGCACTGCCATATCCAACCGTCTAAATATCCGACGTGGAATCTTTCAAGGAGACTCTCTGTCACCACTTCTGTTTTGTTTATCCTTAATCCCTCTTACACATGAACTGAACAACAGTAGCTATGGTTACAAAATAAATAAGAAAATATTCAATCATCTACTCTACATGGATGATCTCAAACTCTTTGCCAAAGACGACAATGAGTTGAAGGGCCTCCTCAATATTGTAAAATACTTCAGTGACGACATAGGTATGGACTTCGGATTAGATAAATGTGCAAAAGTAACATTCAAGAAAGGTAGAATTACAGAAACAACCTTAATAGATTTAGATTTTGTTACAAAGATTAGGGAACTGGAGCATGATGAAGCTTATAAGTACCTAGGAATTATCGAGATGGCATACAACACCCCCAAATGAAGGGGAAGGTAAGAAAGGAGTACTACAGTCGTGTACGTCTGGTACTAAATACCGAACTAAATACTAAACTTAAAAAACAGAATATCAGCCATAAACACCTTGGCTGTCTCTGTGATGCAATACAGCTTTAATGTCCTTAACTGAACCATAGCTGAAATTAAGCGAATAGACGCCAAAACGAGGAAGCTTCTCACTTGCTACCGCATGCATCATTCCAGAGCTGATGTTGATCGTCTGTATGCGGCCAGATCCGAAGGAGACAGAGGATTAGTTCAACTAGAACTGTCCTACAAAACTACAACAATTAGCCTCCAAAGATACTTGGAAACTACAGAAGACTGGATGATGGTATGTGTCAAGGAACATGAAAGTAGTAAGCGTCTTTACTCCGTAATAAAGAAAGCCAACAAATTCAAAATGGAGTTTCAAATGGGCGCAGAAATACAAGTACAGCACAGTACACCGGCTGAAGGTGCAAACTACTTAAAAAAGAAAGCAACGACAAATGCAACCGACCAGATAGAGAAACAATGGCAAGATAAATCGCTTCATGGCCAATACTCTGCCCGTACAAAACAAGCTGACGTAGACAAAACCCGTACCCATCAGTGGCTGCGTAGTGCAGGGTTGAAAGCTGAAACTGAAGGTTTTATCCTTGCTGTACAGGACCAATGCTTGTTAACTAGGAAATATCAAGCACATATACTAAAATATTGTCATAGCCCAAAATACAGATCCTGTGATAAACATTCAGAAACGATTGATCATCTTGTATCAGGGTGCATGATATTGGCACCCACTGAATATAAAACCCGGCATGACAGAGTAGGCCAATATCTGCACTGGAAAATATGCAACTTCTACGGGAAGGAAACTGAAAGAAACTGGTATGACCACCACCCAGACCCGGTTACGGAGATAGGACCTGTTACAATTCTATGGGATGACACAATACACACTGACAGAACAATCAAAGCCAACCGCCCGGACATTGTTATTAAAGACCACAAACAAAAAAGTGCCTCCTTATTCATATGGTAGTCCCTTCAGACTGCAATGTATCTTTGAAGATATTAAAAAGCTGTCAAAATACAAAGACCTTGAAATCTAAAAAATGTGGCACATGGGAACATCAACAATCACTGTTATAGTTGGAACCCTAGGAATGGATAGAAAAGATTCCAATAGACTAATCGAAGGGATTCCTGGAAGTCCATGCCTCGAAGAGATACAAAAAATTGTTCTGACAAGTACAGCCTACACTTTATGAAGGGCTTTATCTATGTGATTTTTTTTTGTCAGTGGAAAGTGTCATGATGCTATCTCTAACCTTAGGCCCCTGGGCGGGACCCGGAAAGAAATGTGTAAATGCCAGAAATGAAAGGAAATAATAATAATAATAATAATAATAATAATAATACACTAAGACTTTACAATACACACTGACGGAAAAAATCAAAACCCAGACATCGTGATTAGAGATCACAAAGACAAAACGTGTCTTCTCATTGACATGGCAGTCCCGGCAGACCGTAATGTATCTTTGAAGATCTTCAAAATCTATCAAAATACAAGAAGAAATACAAAATATTACAGTCACAAATACAATTCACACCTTACGAAGGGCTTTATCTATGTAAAATATGTGTGAACTTGGTTTTTGTTTTTTGATTTTGGGGGTTTTATTTCTTCAAAAAATGCTCAATGGAAAATGTCATGATGCCATTTCTGAGCTTAGGTCTCTGGTTGGATCCCATGAAAGAAATGAGTATATACCAGACATCGAAGGAAATCAAATAATAATAACAGAACTGGGACATTGAGAAAGTTTTTGGAGCGCTGACGAAGCTTAGAAATACCAACACCGATTTCTAATTTCTATATTATTAATAATAATAATAATAATAATATATAACATTATTATTACTATTATTTTTAGAACAAGGATATTAAGAAAGGTGCTGAAGGGCTGATGAGTCTTGTTGATACTGATGTAGAATTCTCATATTGACTTTAACGACAATGAATCCGACTGCAATATTAATAAGAAGAGGAAGGAAAAGAATTTGAACAGAACAAACGAAGAATACAAAAATGTTGCAGCTTATAATAAAAAAAGACGTGAAGAATAAATGCGGAGAGGCATAACTTATTTAGAGTGTACTAAATGTTTGATTTTATTTCCTGTATAAAGATATATATATATATATATATATATATATAAGATATTGTATTAAAGTCTCTTTAAAATGTAAGAAGAAAAGAAAAAGGGAGAAGATGAGGAAGAGGGTGAGGAAGAGGAGAGGATGATTTCAAATCACATATCTTGCTAGTAATTATAGAGACGTTTACAAAAACAAACAAAACATGAAGACTCCTACGTCGAGTGAAATTTGCAAAGAAATGAACATTTATTAAAATAATAAAAATATTTTTTTTACAATATACAAAATAGAGTATAGGCCGTGAACAAAATTTCCCTTATGCGTCTCAAAGCAGTTTAACAGTTCTTTTAAAAAACAAATCTGTTTCCTCTTAGAAAACAACCGTTCATGAAAAATAAATTTGTCCTTAACAACAAAGGAAATTTTATCAACTCTCTTTTAGAGCAACAGTCCATATGAATAATTTCTTAGCGATAAAAGAAATTTACATAGGTCAAAAGGTACGCAGCTCCAAAATGTCGAAGGTTCAATGATGGAAATTCGGAGGTTTAAATTCTGAGGGGATAAGAAAATGCTGAACTAAATCAGACCAAACTTGAGAAAAGATATTCGGCGTTTTGGAACAGGCATCCTCAAATATGAGATAAAATTCATAAGTTTAGAAAATGCATTCGTCGAGAAATTCTTGTAGGTTTTAAAGGGCTATTCTTAATTTTCTTCTTCAGCCATAACAGCAACAGTAATAGTAACAGTAGCAGTAGCAGCCTCTTATCATTCCAGGTCACTGCTTTTCTCGCCCAGATGAGGTCTAATCTATTCTACCCAGATCACTGCTTCTACACTAATCCTTTCTCAACAGCAGACTTTACACATCGAAACAGTAGATCCTTTCTTCCCGATGACAGCCTTTCGTCCGAGTGTGGTCTATTACTTTCTGACATTTCAGTTAATTTTTTCCCTCTTGTATAGCAAACAAGTGACTCCAATCAGATCGAAGTCCTGACGGAGGAATATACTTTTTTCCTCATTGGTTAAAAATCGAGATCACTATTCAATCAAACCGCGCCGGTTATTGATTCAAATTTGACATCTATCCAGTAAAATTTTGCCACGGAAAGTTTACACTTTACAATTACACCTTCTGGTTTCAATTTGTCGGGGTTTTTTTTAAACTTCTTCAATTTGGTGCCTCCTTTATTTCAAATTTTACACATCAAATTTTTTATTCATGTTGTTTTTTTTTAAACCGTCTCGTCTCATTTTGATGATTTCTCTTTCAAAGTGACATTCTTTATAAGATTCTGATTTTCTTAGTTTTTCATACTCTAACACTTTCGCCCCAGCCCCTCAACCTCCGACGTCTTACTCTCTGGGTTGAGGTGTCTACTAGCTCCTAACCGAACTTAAGGGAGTGGCCGTAGGTCTCCTGAGCATCCATAGATTATTCGACCGGTCCACTGGTTTAATCCTGCTTCCTGCCCACGTTGTGTTTGTTTTGATCCAGAAAGCAGAAATGATGTTCATCCATTCACGGTCGACTGAAGATGTAGACACAGCTGGTGAGCCAGCGCTAAAAAATTTAGAATGCAGCAAAAAAAAAAAAAAATAATAATAATAATATCTGCAGAAAGTTGGACAAACAACTATTCAATTATTGAACTGATAATGTCTTTTATATAGCAGAAAAGAATACTATAGAAAAGAAACGGGTTACAGAAAAGAAAAGTAATTGACGTAAAAACGCATACACTGGATTCTGGACAGAGAGAGAGGAGGAAGAGAGTGTGTGTGTTATGATTAACTTGATGTTAAATCGTCTCAGAACGATATACGACTCTTGCGATTGGAGAATACGATTTCTGTGCGCGGCTTAAAGTTTATAGTGGCGTTCCTCCTTAGCAGTAGTAACAGTAGTAGTAATATTCGTGGTAGCAGAAGTAGCGGTACTTATATCAACAGTAAATGTTAGCGGACGCTTCGTTCCAGTCTCTGACATCACTTTCTCTCCTTCTTGAGTCTCCAACGTGACTCTACACTGTATCTAGCCCAACTCTTGCCCGGGCTAACTCTCTTCTGTCTCACTCTTCCGTCTGCCTCTTCCGTCTCAACGCTCTCCCGTCTGTGTTTTTCAGCATAACTATGCGTTTATATAGATAAACCCGGCTGTTTATGACTGACCCTTGGCCCTACTACTTCGCACGCGATTATTACGGGGGTTCTGGCTGCTTCAATCAAAATCATGTGAATTCCTAAGTTCCTTCTAGCTTACTCAGCTCTATTTCAGTTTTTAATCGATAAAAAATATTTCGACCATTACCATTGTCCTCTGATGACCCCGATTCAATGGGTACAACTTCTGCCCTAGATCAAATTTCCTCATCAGTAAGCAGAATGCTCTGATCTAATTTCGCTATTCAAATCTTCTCCAATTTCACTAAAATCCTTATACGTGTGTGTGTGTGTGTGTGTGTGTGTGTGTGTGTGTATTTCCCAAACTCTCTCTGTCACAATGCAACAAATATTATCTTTTTTTATTAAAAAATAGTTTTTGTATTTAATTTTTGAACAATCCAACATTTTCTTCATTTTTCATACTGTTGAAACTTGACTAATGCATGGAATAATAATGCAACAACAAATGTACTTAGAACAAAATGTATTGAAACAAGAAAGTGTACACAATATTTACATATAGTCTCTTGTATATTCCTGGTAAGACCGTTCCTGGAGAATGTGTTGACTGAGTCGCAGTCTCTGGTTGAATCTCTTGATTCCCCCTTCTCTTCCCGGTACCAACCATATTTATATGGTCGGTACTCCACTATGCAAATTAGGTGGATCCTACCACAACACATACAATTTTAATATCTTCTTTAAAAAACAATATGGAAGCTATTTAAGTTTTTATATTAATCTTTACACAATTTCAACATTTTAATTATTTTTATACAATTTTAATATTATCGTTTTTATTTAAAAAATAATTTTTTATTTATGCACTAAATTCAAGAAAACAGGAATAATCATACTGAGCTTTAAATCAATCTGGCCATTTAAATATTATAGGGTCAGTCATTGCGGTCAATTGGGAAATTTTTTTTTAATGAAAGGGTAATGAATGAATGTGCTGGTAGGGTATCGCTTTTGGGTGGGAAAAATGGAAATATTCTGACAAATCTGTTTCGTCCACATCGCATTAATATCCTTGATAAATGTATGAATTTATCTCCCACTAGCTATGGGTTAAATAGCTCTTCTTCCCACCCAAAACACCTCTCTTAGCAGCCAGTCTCAGTGAAGAAATCATTTGAATTCAAATCACTAATGTACTGCGCCCACCTTTAAGAGAAAAGAAAAGCTAAATAATAGACCCTAGACTAATTCAAAGTGAATCAACTAAGGCAGCTGATTAGCGTATTGTGCCAAATCCGCGTGTGCTAGTGGTCTAAAGGATAGCGGCTCTGAATGAGGAATAGGAGATCTTAGTTCGTTATATTTCCCTTACACAATGAATTCATCACCACCTCTTAGCTAGTTAGTTGTATCTGGAAAAATCATTATTATCATTGTTAATGTAACATTTTCTTGCAAAAACGAATTATTCTTACAATACCAAACAAGTTTTGGCTTTAAATAACCCACAAAGTGTTGATAAGCCGTAAAAAACAAATCGATCAAATCAATTCTCTGACAACTCCTACATCTGCATTGGCAGCAAACTATATTTGTTTACTCTTAACTTTAGACTCTTACAACAGCGCCGTGAGCTTGGGGATCTTATAAGCAAAACATGATCTCGACAGTACCCATTTCATCCGTAGAGCTCTACGTTTAAAAATGATTTTACACAATCATCTCCCGAAACGGTTGAATGGTAACGCAAACTATTCGATGACAATTTTAGATTATCATGGATTATTTTCAAAATTAGCGGTCTGTTATGATTAACTTCGATTGCACAAATTTTCTCGGGCGGGTTGATCCAACACGTCACAGGTTTTCCCTTCCTTTATAAACATATAAAGGGGTTAAGTATTTTGGCAAAGGGTGTGCGTTAATCCTTTAATAAATATAATCCAATGGGATCCTGGTTAACACAAGCAGATTCTCTGTTTCTTAAGTGATGTTCGATGGTTGAATACATGAAGAAAGATTTTCTGGGATGGCGTCTAGATATGGCGATTGGCAAAGAAGGATGTAAGAAAAAATGGTTGAATATTTAAAAAGAAATCTCGGTCACTCTATGTCACCATCCCAAGAGTTGTCAGAAAATGTAAGTAATGTTGCGAATATTAGAGAAGGGAGTGACTGCTTCGTATCTATACATTATGGTAGATTTTATTATGCAATTCAGTATTTTTTTCAATGAAATTGGTATTAAACCACCGATGCTGGCGATATTTCATAACATGCCCAACAATAAAACTCACATTATATCTCTCTGATAATAGCTTAATTAGGTCTCATTTAAATACACACACTGACCTACCAAAGTCCATTCGCAACATACTTACTGATAATACAAATATAATAGCTTCATCCACGTGCAAAAAAGGCTAAAGTAATGAATGAGTTACGAATAAAAAGAAAATACCAACACTGAATAACATCAACAATGAGCACGGCCCCAATGTGCTGACCGTGTTTGGAAAATAAAACATATGTATAACTTTAGATAAATCCATAAAACACTCTATACATTCAGTTAAAATTAAAAAATTAAATCATTTTTGATAATGGATAAAAAAAAAGAAACGAAAGTGCTCGCACATACAGAGCATTCGGACAATTTAGACAATTTCTACGTAATTTATGTACAGAAAATAAGAAAATTATAAGAACACAAAAAATAAATTAAATAAAAAACTTTTAATTAAACTTTTATATATATATATATATATATATATATATATATATATATATATATTATGTTATGTTATGGTCCGGTTCCTTGTACCACGTCCAAGGTAGATCCAATAAAGATGAACTCGAACACAGATATGGAATAACACAGATATATTACAAACAGGAATACATACAGAGAAGTAGAAGTGTTAGTATGAACAATCAGGTTTAGTAGAGAGAACAATGTAGTCTCGACCAGTATCACTATTCCAATGTCTTGCAGTAATTGTCTTAACGCGACTCTGTTTCGGACTGCCTCTGACTCGACTCTTGACTCGACTTGAACTACTGACTCGACTTGAACTACTGACTCACGATATTGAGTCCCCCCCACCACTGGGGCAACATGTGACACAAGGTCGGTTGTTTATTGTGGGTTTCCCGAGCCCGTGGGCTCGACCCAAAAATATGCCGGTTGAACCTGTTTAAACGGGTTCAGGGCCGGTTTTACCTCCCCAAAGGAGACTCCGCCCATCGGCGTCGCCTCCTTCGGGTTCCTCTCCGTCCGGAGACAGAGAGTTGAACCGATCAGTCGCTCAGAAAGTGAACGACTGACGCACTCCGTGCCTACTCCTGAGGCGCAGTATTTATTAAGTATGGAATAGTCCATTATTATTATTATGGGTAAGGTCCATAACAAATATATATATATATATATATATATATATATATATATATATATATATATATATATTATACTATTGATTATATTCGGTTGGAGAAAAACCTGGATGGCACAATTTGCAAGTATATCAAAACAAATTGGTATCCGAGGAAAAATTCGAACTAGAAACGTCCGAACAGGGCGAAAAAAATCGTCCAGTGCATTAAATTTCCAGTACAAAGAAAAAATCCCTTCAACTTACCCTGAAGATCCATTTACGTGAAACCTGGGTCGGTCGTTCATGACTCTTTAAGATTTATTTTTATATATATATATATATATATATATATATATATATATATATATATAAGACGTCTGTCTAAAAAGTAACATCATCTAACATGTCTTATGTGTATATAACTGTAATCTTAGATTTTTGCAACCATTGTATTTTTTTATTCACAGGGAGAGTTGTAGCAGGACAAATAGTGGCAGCTTCATCATAACAATGTAGCTAGCTGTTGACAACGCCCTGAGCATCCGGTAGTGCTTGGAGGAGAAGAACATCGCTGTACTGAAACAACCTCCCTATTCACCAGATCACCGTGTGGCTTTTTTTTTTACGCAACCTCAAAAGGAAGCGTGGAGGTCATCAAGAGGGCCGTAATGACGGAGCTGAGGGGCATCCAAGAAGAATTCTTCTTGCGGTGCATGGAGCGTAGATGAAAAGAGATTACTCTAAAAGGGAAACCATGTAGTTTGTTGTTTGGAATTGAAATAAATTGTTTGTGACACCAGTTCCGTTACTTTTCTCGTATTTTCAAGCCTCGTATATATATATATATATATATATATATATGTGTGTGTGTGTGTGTGTGTGTGTGTGTGTGTGTGTGTGTGTGCGTGAAAATACATAGAAAATAGGAAAGAAGCCGTTCGGTAAATAATCCAAAGTTCTTTTTTTGAAACATGAGAACTCTTATGTAGCGTGTTGGAATCATATTTTTAAATAAATAATTATATATATATATATATATATATATATATATAATAAGAAAGAATTTTTCATGAAAAGTAAAGCTATTTCCAAAAATGTCTGAACAAGATAGTGAAAGATATTAATGTAACAGATAAATTTTTTATGAAATCGAATAAAATAGGAATTTTTTTTATAAATTAACACCAACGGACTACAAAAACCGAATTAAATAAGAATTATAAAAAGGCTAGTAATAATTACGTGAAAATGGTGGAAAATATTATTAATTAGTAGGGAAAACATCACAGATGAATCTAATATTAGTGATAGGTTAGGTAAACTTCCCCAAAAAGAGTGCTATATAACCATAAATTAATCACAGACCCGATTTCGAAGCTAATCCGACCACAAGAATTATCAAACCATGCCGACCCGAAATCGGTAGAATTAGTAAGAAAATCCTAGAAAATGTCAACCAACAAATAAAGGATTACCTAGGATTAAATCTTTGGACCAATACCAAAGAAGTTACTAATTTGTTTACTAATATCAAGGAGAAACCAAATTGCACACTAATACAGTTTGATATTGAGAATTACTACCAATAGTAAGGAACTTTTCACAAATGCTATGGATTTTGCTACCCAATACTCAGTCATAACCGATATAGAGAAAAATATAATTATGAATGTGAACAAATCGGTACTCATTCATAATGACGAATAATGGATTAAAAACTCTAATGACACTTCAACATCACAATGGGATCATTGAACTCTGCAGACTCCTCTGACATTATTGGATTTTTTTATATTATTGCATATAGTGAAATTAATATAATTTTTATATTATTGCATATAGTGAAATTAATATAAATGACATTGGACTGTACTGAGACGACGGACTAATGATTGCAAGAAATTCTACTAACTTTAAAATTGATAAAATTAGAAAACTATTACATTGAGAATTTAAATGTCTAAACTTAAAAATTACTGAAAATATTAGAATGAAAAAGTTAACTTCTTTGATATAACACTAGATTTAATGAATATTATATACCTATCTTACAAAAAGCCCAGCACTAATCCTCTGTATATACACCCTAAGTCTAATTATCCTCCATCTATAATTAAGTATATACCTTTATTTATCGAAAATAGAATTAGTACAAATTCAGAAAATGGGAAAATATTCTATGAACATAGTAATTTCTATAATAAATCTCTAAAGAATCATGGCTGTAATTGCCCAAAACCCAATTATATAAAAAATGAAAATCGACACCATAGAAAATATAGATATAGAAAAATTATTTGGTATACACCCTCATACAACTAAAAGGTAAGAAATAATTTAGACAAAAATTCCTTGCATTAATTGATAAACATTTTCCTAGAGATAGTAAAATCAGTAAAATTTTTAATGAAAAATACCCGAAAATTAAGTTACAGTTGTACTGAAAACTTAGAAATGATTATTTAGAAACATAATGCTAATATCTTGAATAAACACTTAGACCAAAGTCAAAAACATATAGGTCCTAAAATAAAAAGAAATGAAGACAAAGAAAAATTATGTAATTGTAGAAATCATCAAAACTCTCCTCTTAATAATAAATGCCGTATTGAATCAGTAATGTATCAATGGAATATCTTATCTATTGAAGATCCAGACATGGTTGAATTCTACATTGGATGCACACGGAATGAATTCAAAAGGTGGAACCAACATCAAACGTTCTTTAATAATAATAAAATACCGAAATCATCTAAATATTTCCCTATCTAAATATTTCTGGCACTTAAAAGAAACCAATAAAACATCAACGATAAAACGGAAAAAGCTAGAGCTTATAGGCAATTAAATAACCTATCTCCTTTGTGCATACATGAAAAATTATACATTATTTTCTGAAGAATATAAATTTACTAAATCAAAGAAATGAAATAGCCAGATTTTGTAGACACTGTCAAATATTTTCCTTAAGTAATAAATAATTTTGGAAAAATCAAAGAAGAGAGATGAAACATACATTTTTTTTTATTTTGTTCATTAATTAGTAATTAAATTCTAATATATTTATTTGTAAAAATACCGTATAGTCTATTAGTTACTAGAAGGAGGAATGGTACTTTAAATCTGTAGGAATAATGTTTACATATTAAAAATATGATTTATACATATTTAAATGACCCTTCTAGAAAGTATTAGTGTATAAAAATATGAATTAAGCGGATAAATAAAAATGCTAATTTTTTTGTCATTGAAAACCCAGACGATTCGCTGAATAACTGATGTCTATGTTTGTTAGTATGCACCCCCACCCAACCTAAACTTAACCTGGCTTTGTAAGTAACATATATTGGATACGTAAGCTGTCAAAGGAAATTAAAACCCAACCATGTTAATCAAAATAGATTGAATTTTCCTTAATCTTAACAACTCATAATATTAATATTGTCTGCGCTTATAAATTAAATAAACTTCTTAGAAAGTTATTCCTAACATCGCTTGACAATGGAACGAAACTATTGATTTTAAGTTTGATTTTTATTTATAAATTTAGTTTCAGTTTTGAAACATAGAAACATGGAATATTACTTTTTAAAAAAGAAGATAATTATAATATATATATATATATATATATACAGTGTAACCCGGATATAAGAGAAACCCGGATATAAGAGAGATTTTCTCTGGTCCCAAATTAGAGCCTGTGTTAATGTATATAAAATAGACTAAACCCGGATAAAGAGAAACCCGGATATAAGAGACTTTTCTCCGGTCCTGACAACTCTCTTATATCCGGGTTACATATATATATATATATATATATATATATATATATATATATATATATATATATATATATCACGTGTTGTCACAAGCCTTATGAGTGAAATTGGGTAGACAGAAAACAATTAGGGGCCATCGATGGATGTGCTAACACGAAGACATAAGCCATCGTGACCGAGAGTTTGAGCGTGCTAGCCTTGCTCAGAATGTTGATCACACTGGATAACATGTTCTCTCCCATAAACTGTAACTAAGATCTGCTGAGCAAGGTTGCAGTATAAACTACGGGTGGGCACTGTACAAATGAATTTGGTTAGATTGAAAAAAAATTCTTTCAAAAATATTCTATCAAAAATTGTTAAACTAACTGCGTCTCTCGTTTTGTGCGCATGTGTAGACGTGGCAACTTCAACAAAGCTCAATCGCGTCACCTGCTGTCACAAAAAAACTTTTCCAGTTTGTCATATTTTTCTAAATAGATACATAGATATGAAATTACTGAGATAGGTAGATAGATAGATAGACAGACAGACTAACATACTGCAAGAGATAGAAACCTTTCGATAGATAATATAGTGAAATAGGTAGACAGACGAGTAGAAATATTTTGAAACAGTTATAAACAAACAAAAAAGGATAGAAATACGTTGAGAAAGATATGACCCCACTGAAATTCACATCAATCTGATTCTGTTCATATATATATATATATATATATATATATATATATATATATATATATCCAGTAGAAAGGTTTGCTAATAGGAGTAGATAGGTTTTCCCATTATCCGCTTCCTTCTCCTCCCCGGTCTTTTGAACAGGAGTAGGGTTCTATCCATAGTTTCCTGTTTAGGATTCTGTTCCAGGTTCCCTTTTTTTCATTTTCACTTCTAATGGCCCCTAGCCTCTTGGTGACATTGTCACCTTGTCTATGTTGGCGCCTCTTACTCTGTTGTCCTCTACCTTGAGGGGCTCTTGGACTTTGTACTGTATTAGCATGATTGTAATCTATCTATCCATTGCAATATTTCTATTTGCCTATAGATAGAGAAACAGGTAGATATGAATCAAATTGATATAAACTTCAGTTTGCTCATATATTTGTAAATTTCTATCTATAGACAGATAGAAATCGTAAATAGATACGAAGACAACGCAACAGATAGATAATGAACAAATTGACACAGATAGATAGATAGATAGATAGATAGATAGATAGATAGATAGAAAGGAATGATTTTGGTTACTTATCTCTCTACGATTATTCATCCTCTTCTTTCCTTTCTGTTTCTTTCTTCTTTTACTCCTCCTCTGTCTTCATCCTTCTATTTTTTTTCTTTCTTTCTCCATATATGAACAGACTAGGATAGCTATGAAAACAATGAGATAGATAGATAGATAGATAGATAGATAGATAGATAGATAAACTGACGAATAAATACATGAAAAGATCAAGACTAATAGATATCACGATGTGTTCAAAGACAGAGGAACGAAAAGAGAGAGAAGTAAGAAAGCAAAATGTTGGGGAGAGAGAAAGAGAGATAGAGAGATAGAGAAAGAGAGAGATAGAGAAAGAGAGAGAGAGAGCGTGTGATGAAAGTGAAGAGGAAGAAGAAAGTATATGTGAGTTTGTCCCTGAAGTGTTAGCGAAAACTTTTCAATTATAAAACTCGCCGCCTTCTTCAGACACTTGGCGCCGCTTTCGTATCCCATCATGCATCTGCTTCATGGCCGGACTCGCGTCATTGAGTCGCCTTCAAGTCAGAGACGGCATTATTGCATTAGCCCAAAGAAAATCTGCTACCAACTTTGCATTAAAACGACTTTAAAGAAAGAAGTGGGGGCTTCAAAATTTTTACGAAATTCTTTTAGGTCGCTATTGACACGACTTGTTTGGACGCTTATAAATTTCTGCGAAATTCTTCAGTTTCACATCCGGGGCATTAGTATCATCTATCTATGTATGTGGGGGGGGTTTAGTCTATTGAATAAAACGGACAGGGAATGTCTGTTAAGTCTTTTGGTGAATGTCGAATAAGTCATTTGATATCAGGTGGAAACTTGTAAAGGAACATGCCAAAATGATGTCGTCCAATTATTTTTCATCGTTGTTTATTTTCAATGAAAGTAGGTAGAAGTACAAGAAATAGCTAGTATCGCTGTCAAAAAAAAAAACAAAAAAAAAACGATTATAAATCTTGGGTGATCTATACATCAAAAAAAAGGAGCCAAATATCAACAAAATTTATTTCAATCTATGCGCTCATGTGATAAAATACTTTTAAACTATAAACTCATTTTTACCACCTGACGATAACATCTGTTTCACAGAAGAAGCTCGTGAACCGACCTTCATTTCAAATATTAAACTGTTAAAAATACAAAGGCTAAACTTTCTTTCTTATTTCCCCCCTGAAAAAGACCAAAGATAGTTGAAAATATTTGGAATATAACATATAATTTAATTATATTTATTTACAAGTTTCTACCTGACATTAACCGACTTATTCGACACTAGGAGAAATTCACCAAAAATTAATTTTTAAAGGAATGTATTCTCTGATTTACCAGACACTAATATTAGCCCTAAAATAATAACTAAATCGTTATATGTTTTTTTTCTTTTTTACTTAACTGTAATTCATAGAAATCATTATATATATATATATATATATATATATATATATATATATATATATATATATATATATATATATATATGTTAATTTGAAAAACTGTCCTTGAAGCCAAAATTTCAGTTTATTCAGTGGTTTGCTTATAAGGAGACAGTAAAGGAAACATGCTTTGTGATAGAGCGTTAATATGAATTAATATGAAAAAGTTTTTTACTTAACTCATGCTTACTTCGAAGTTTTCTGGCTACATCGTCAGAACAGAGTTAAACTGCTGATATTTCTCGATTCTTTTGTACTTTTATTGTATTATGTGTGTGTTATTTTCCTTTACGATTGATGAATGTTGATTGGTTGCTGACATCTTTTCCTTTCCCTTATTTTTTGTTTTCTTTCCTTTATTTTTTATTCTTTCCTCACCTTCCCAGTTGATCTCTCGTTTATTGCTATTGTTTTGACTATTTAATTTAGGTAAAGGTTTGATTTTTGTGTGTGTTTTCGGGTGTGTGTTTATATGTGAGCCTATGAATGTGCACGCCTCTACGCATACATGCATACAAATATGTATGCACACACTCATCTGCATGTGTATCTTTGTGTGTTCGTATATGCAAGTCTGTGTTTGTGTTAATTATATATGTATTTTTAGTATGTTGTATTATTTAACTTTACTTAGTGTTTGATAAGTCTTTTGTGTTTAGTTGTATGTAAGAACAGTTTTTTGTTGGTGATGCTAAACCAATTGATTCTTTTGTATTTTGTCATTGGTTTATGTTTGGTATGCTCCTTAACTTTGGTTTATTGCTATTGTTTTCACCATTTAGTTTAGGTCATGATTGAATTTTTGTATGTGTTTATGCGCTTGTATGATTATGTGCATCCTTGCGCATGTGCCCGCATGCATACATACATATATACAAATATGCACGTGTACACGTACCCACACACGTACATTTGTGTGCTGGTGTGTGTGTGTGTTTGTGTGTGCGTTTGTGTGTTTGTGTTTGTGTTTGTGTGTGTGTTTATGTGTGTGTTTTTGTACGTTCGCGCCCCTATATGCGTTCTCGATTCTTATTTATTTTTCTATTTTCGCTTTTTTATATTTAGTATTTGTGTGTTTTTGCGTTTTGTAAAGAGTATAATTGTGGTAATTTGATTGTATTTAGTGTAGTTGGCTATTATTTTGTTGGTTATTATTTGTTGATATTGTAATTACTCTTTTCTGGGTGGATTGTGTTTGGGATTGGTATGAATTAGATATTAGATATGGTGGTTTGTGTTTGTGATGGTAATGCGTTTGATGTATTTCTTTTCTTTTTATATTAGTATTTAGGTAGCAAAGTGTATGCTTATTTAAATGTCTGCATTTTCCAATTATTTCATTCCTCTTGTTCAATAAGTTGTTTTTAATCTTAGAGGTGATGATTTTTAATTTTTCAATCAGACACAATTTACAGTTTCTGTTTTTGCTACTCTGTGGGGCTGCTATTTTATATTATCCCATTTAATCTTGGTAATGATGTTATTTTGTTTTGTATTTTAATAGCGTTGTGTTGTTTTTTGTATTTTTCTATTTTCAATGAGGTTTGATGATTATTAAATCTTTCTACAAAGGTTGTATCAGTAGAAAGGTGGTAGGAAGTGAAAATTATAAGGATAAGGAGGATAGTCAACGATTGATTCTTGAGTTGAAAAGAATATGATTCTAGTGTTTAAGGAAGCACCCTTGTTGGAGTCTGTTTCAAAAGTGTCAGTTCTTGGGAAAAAGCTGAGTGGAAATTTTTCTTACATTTGGAACATGGAGGAATTAGGGTGATTCAACTCCGTGGAAATGAAATGGCGTGTTCTAGCAAGAAATGTCTGAACTGAAGAAAGTAAAGAATGGTGCTCATTTGAAGATTGTCACGGAGATAGCGACTGAGTAGCGCCAAGCTTGAAATGTTACGTCTGAGTATGTTTGCAGGGTGGAAAATGAGTCGTCCCCTACAAGACCGCGTAAACACCTTTGAACTTTAACTAGGATAGAAAATGAGAATTGGGATGCTTCAATCCAAATATGGTGGCAATAGCCTATTTTTGGTCTCATTTGAGTCTTGTAAAGATAAAGCATATTTGAAGGAGTCAGGTACTTCCTGAAGTAACAGAATGTACCGACCATTTTTCCAGTATCTTTAATAATGGATTGTAAAAAGTTCAAGCAAGGCAATAAAGCCACTAAGACGCAGTGTCTGAGAGAATATGATAAAATAAAACATTATTACGGAGAATGAACAATAAAAGAACATGAATTAAGAAGATAACGATTAACAGGGCATTTAAATTTTTGAACATCAAAGATGACTTGAAAGCAAGAAGTTGGAACAGAGTTCCGTAAGCGGAAAGTCCGAGAAAAGCAACTGTTAATATATAACTTAAGCTTAGGCATTTCAACAGTAAAATGATAGGACTTTGACGCTAATATAATAGTACGCTTAAATCTTTAAAGTTTTGGTATAAAAGAGGTAAATTCATCAGTAGAGTTGCCATGAAAGTATTTATAGAAAAGTCACAGGGAAGCTACATTACGACGGTGCGAAAGTGACTGAAGCCGAGATACCAGGTCAGGACAAATAATATTGCAGCTTCTTCTTTGCATTTTCTACTTAGTAGAAGCACCAAACCATATGTGACATGAACATTTAATGCATGAACGAATGGTAGATTTATGATATGATAAATTCTACAGAGAAAACTGTCTAACAATGAACCAATTCTCCTAAGAGCAGACTTAGGAATTGATTCAATATAATCTTTTCACTTCATGTCAGTGCAAAACGTTCCTCCGACATAGTGCAATAACTTACTCTCCTGAAGGTTAGCATGAGCTATGCCGCTGGAAGGGGAAAATGGCTTCCCGAGATGAGAGCAGATTTTTTTGGAAACAATTTTGACGTCTGGAGTGAACTTGTATCCCGATAAACATTCAAACACACTGCCTTATTGAGTTTTATATTTTAGAAATGCTACTCCTCTTCATTTTAAAAAAAAAATTATTGGTCAAATATTGATTGATTTTCATATAAGATTGATCGAATTTAGTCAACATTTTCGCTAAAGGAAAAGGCAGCTGAAGTTTCTGGGACATATAATGAGGAAGGAGGGCCTGGAGAATCTGATACTCACGGGTCGAATAAAGGGAAAGAGAAACAAAGGAAAACAACACGTGACATACCTGGTGGGCTTAAGCAAGTGAATGACAGAACGTGGTCTGGGTGATGAAGCAGAGGGAAGGAACTTGTTGCGAGCTTCAAGAGGTGGAGAGCCATGATCGCCTGCGTCCTGAAAGGACATGTCACATAAAAAGAGAGTGAGTTTGATCATCACTGGGTGCCCAATACTTTCGGCTTTGTACCACATTTACACTTAGATAATCACCATAAAATAGTCACGAAAAGGCGCACAAATGCATGCGGTTACATATTTTATTTTTGGTCGTTTTGGTTTGGAAGCGACAGTCTTTTACAGTTTGATTCGACATCCTCACGAAGAAGTTTGGAAATCTGAGTTTGAACCGTAACTATTCATTCTATGAGTTGTTCGGCTAATCGTCCCATCCTCAATTAACATTGTACTCAAGACGGCTCGCGCGATAATACCTGTGAATAGTAATGAATAATTGCTTCATAAGCCTCCAGGAAATAATGGAGGATTTCGATAAGTCATCATTTTTAATGTTAAATAAAATAAAACAAGATATTTTGAAACAAGCGAATTTTGTCGTCCGTATAATTCAAATGAATTCCCCCTTGTAGAATTAAAAATATAAACGAATTAGTAAATATCAAAGACATTTGTTCTAATTAAATAAGTTTAGGATAATGCTATTTTGAAAGCAATAAATCGAATGACCGTACTTTATATTTAAAAAATGGATTTTTATTTTTACAGCATATTAATGTGTTTGCAATTTTAGAAAATTGTTTGGAAAATATTCCATGAATAAATAAATAAAAATATTTTGTCGAATTAAAATCAAATATACCCGTTTTTTATTATTTTTTATTTATTTATTTATTTTTTTTTTTTTTGAATATATTTGTTTTTATTAGTTTTCAAATTTGGCTTCGTCCGATTATAGCTTACCCAGATGTCACTGATTTCCTGTACTTTTCCAAGCCTAACTTTATAATAATAATAATAATGCTGAGCCGTACGTTCCTGTGTTGACTCCTCTGCTAGTCTCTGTTGCAGGCATCTGTGTTTCTTCAAAAACCAAAAAGCCAACCTGTGGCTGGTCCTGCAACTATGCCGTGCAGATCATACTTACAGTTTCGGGGAGAGGGCGCATAATTAACGTGATCAGTAATTGAACAAGAATAGTACTTTTACAACCTCGTTCACGATGACATGAAAGTTCACGTTAACCCAACCATTAACGGCTTCCAAACAGTTTTATCTACACAGTTTCAATCACACTGGAGATTATTTTGACACAGAAACACAACGCTACGGCGGTGGAAAAGTGACTGAAGCCGAGCTACCAGATCAGGACCGATAATATTGCAGCTTCTTCTTTGGTTGTTATCAACGAACTCAAGGTAAATGGTAGGTGAAGCGGACCATATGTGGTAGAAGTATTCTAAGCAAGGACGAATGGTAGACTTATAGATATGTATGATATATTCTGGAGAGAAAAATTGTCTCAGTGTGCCAGTGAACCAACTTAGAATACGTCTTCCCTCTAATGAGGCTATTGTGGACTCTTCCACTTACTATAAAGTAGTAAGAAAATAAGCCTCGGAGGGAACAGAGACTGAACGCTAGTCAACCGATACCCCCCCACCAAATCGTGTAACACGCTTTTGTTGTATTTACTCTTCAATACCCTATTTATGTGTAACCTCTTGTTTTGTTATTTCTTAATTATTACCTGGTCACATCTCTTAGAAGTTGATTAAGCAATGGATTCAATATATAAATATGGTTGTACATATATATATATATATATATATATATATATAATTGTAATAAATATGGCGACAAAGATGGGGACAATAATAATAATGTAATATATATATATATAGATTACATTATTCGGAGTATTGTCCTCATCTTGGTCGCCATATTTATTACAACGTTGAAGCCTTTGTACACTCCTTCTTCAGATAGTTGGAACGTCGAACTGAACCCTTTATTTCGCTCACTGGAGTAGACTGTTCTAGTTCCACGTACCATGTTTAAAAAAGTTTTCCACTGCCTTAACCGGGTGTTGAACTCACACTCTTTGGGTTCTGTCACTAACCAACGCCTTTATCCACTGTGCCATGTGTCCTTGAGGACATCTATGCATGAACTTCTGGGCATTATAAACCTAATGTCCCCAGTAACCATTTTTACCTGTGCTCATATTGC